>VBSM01003210.1:1338830-1400253 GCA_008086735.1 Cheirogaleus medius
CATCTTGTAATGGCGGAACACCGCGCCCCACAACGTGGTCTTTTCACTCATGTCCTAAGGAGACAATAAAAATGGCAGCTCGATAAAAAAGGCAGAGTCAAGAAAATTCTACCTGCATTATTTTGGTTATCAAATTGAAACAGAACTGACTCTATTCAAAGAGAAATATATTTAAAATCACATCAGTCAATATTAAATAAAGCTTTAACAAAAGAAGGAAGCAGAATAGAGAAGAAGGGCAGATACAGGATGAGTAGGGAAGGAGGGGGAGGACGGGGAGAGAAGCCCACATGTGCAAAGGCGTTGAAGAGAACATCCAGATTTACTCCAGGAAAACAAAGGCGAAATAACATTAATGACGAGAAAGACAAAGGAACACAAAGAAATAAAAGTGACAGGGTGAAGATAACAGAGACAAGTAGGAGAGAAAATGGAAATCGAACATAAAAGTAATTTGTACACCTAAAGAAGAGACTAGAAAAAATTGTAAGGCACAAAATTCAAATGGGGTATATCCAATGATGAAAGAAAGTGAAAATACAATGCAAAGTCTTCTCGTGCCCTGGGAAAAAGAATGTAAGGAAAACAGCCAGATTTGTCCAGCAAAGAATCATAGATGCACTGAGGAAGGAAAAGCTGGTACCCTAAGAGAGAAAACTGTCAGCTGACTGTCGTCTTGTCCTCGGCATTTCTTCTTACTAGAACACAATGAAGCAACAGAAGTTTGAGGGGAGCACAAGACTCCAGCGCTCTGCTAATTCCCAATTGTCGTGTGTCTACAGCAGCAGAAATACTCTCTAATAGAGACAGGTGAGTTGTCCAGATGTGGACGATCCATGTAACTTCCTAATACTTATTTTTGAAAACATAATCCAGCAAAAGCATATTTATCAAAATTAAGAATGAATTGGGAACATAAGGATGAAATGGCTGATGATCATTTAATCTATTTAAATTTAAAATTAAATATAATAGAATTACATTTTAAGTAACTTAACTGAACTAAGTAACTGAGTTTCTCTGAGTTCAAGAAGAAAGCTCAGGAATGTTTATAGTAAGGCAAAAGTATCCTGCATCTAACAAGGCAAAATTTGAAATGTCTGGCATCCAAAAAAATCGCTACCGGACACACAAAGAAACAAGAAAATACAACCCACAGTGAGGAGAAAATCCATTAGCCGAAACTGGCTAAGAATTAAACAGGTTTTATATACTGGGACATAAAAATTAAGTGCTCAATAAGATAGACAGGCATATCAATGAGAGACCTGGAAGATACGCAACTGGCCAAAATTTAACTTCCAGTAATGAAAATTACATGTGTGAGACAAAAAATACACTGAATGCTATTGATACTAATAAAATGTTTCAAAAAAAGAAAAGATTAGTGAGCTTGAATTCATAAGAATAGAAACAATTCACAGTGGAGCGCAGAGAGAAATAAGAATTTGCAAAGGTGCAAACAGCGTCGGTGCACCACGGGAGCATGTAGAGCAGCCGCACACATGCGCAAGTCGAGTCCCAGAACAAGACGGTAAGAGCCTGAAAAAATATTTGAAGAAATAATTGCTTAGAATGTTCTAAATGTGAGGAAAATTATCAACTGACATATCTGAGATCTTCTATTAACGCTAAGAAAAAGGAACTTTCAGCCTAGAATCTTTTAACCAGTAAACATTGTTTTCAAAATATATGGCAAAATAATGACTTTTTCTGATATACACGACCCAAAAGAATTTATCACCAGTAGACTTAAGTACAGGAATGTAAAGGCTTTCAAGAGAAAAGTTTCCAGATGGAAACTTTGATCTACACAAAGGAATAAAGAACACCAGGAATAGTAACTGCATAGGTAAAGCTACACTGTATTTTTCTATTATTTAAATATCTTTAGAAGATAGTTGAATATTTAAAGCAAATAAAAAAAATTGCATGGGTTTATAACATGCGTAAAAGTAAAATATGTGATGGTTTAATGCCATAAAGACTGGGAGGGTGGAAACAAAGCAGATTATTGTAAGACTCTTATGCTGCATGCAAAGTAGTATAGTGTCATTTGAAACTAGACTGTGATCAATAAACCTGTATGCCACAAACCCTACGCAGTCACTAAAACAACACATCTAAGAGTTATGGCCATGAGCTAACAAAAATGAAACGAATCAATTAAAAATTAACCCCAAAGAAGGAAGAATAATAGAGGAAACAGAACCAAGAATGGATGAGGCAGATAAACAACAAATAGCAAGACGATAGATTCAAACCTGCCATATCAACAGTCACATCAAAAGCAAGTGGTCTAGATCCTCAATTCAAAGGCAGAGAACATAATATAGGACAAAAAAGCAAGACCTAAGTATATGCTGCCACTCAGAAAAGCACTTTAAATTAAAAGATACAAAGAGATAAAAAGTTAAGGGCTGGAAAAAGATATACAATGCTAACACCAATCAAGACAAAGTGGGAATAGCCATATAAATACCAGACAAAGTCGATTCTGAGCCAAGACTATTAGCAGTGATAAAAGGCATCATCTCATGTCACAGGGGTCGATAAACCCAGAGGTTTTCTGCAGCTAATAGCCTCTTCCAAATACATGAAGCAAAAACTGATAGAACTGTAAAAAGAAATAGATAAATTCACAAATAAAATCTAAGATTTGCAAAGCCCTATCTCAATAGTTAGTAGAACAAGTAGAAAGAAAATCAGAAGGGATAAATCTAAACAAAACTGGCAACCAATTTTAACCCAATTGACATTAATAGAACACTCTACCTGATGAGCACAGAATATGCATGCTTTCTAGCGGAACACTGATCGAGGCATACTCCCAGCCGTAAAGCAAGTCTCCATAAATGTAAAAGCATACAGGTCATACAAAGTATGTCCTCTGACCACATGAAACTGCTTTAGAAATCAGTAAAAGAAAGATATCTTTTCAAATCCCCAGTTACGTAGAATAAAAAATAACACACTTCTAAATAACTCATGAATCAAAGCAGAAATCAAAACAGAAATTAGAAATTATTTTGAAGTAATTAAAAATGAAAATACAACATATTGAAATTTTTGAAATGCAGCTAAAGTGGAAGTTTTATGTCACTAAATGCCTGTATTAGAAAAGAAGAAAGGTCTCGAATCAATGACCTCAGCTTCCACTCCAAGAAACTAGGAAAAATATTTCAAAACACATGTTGTATACAATAACACAATAAATATATATATGTATATAATTTTTATATAATAATGTATATAATTTTTATTTGTCAATTTTTTAAATAAATTAGAAAAATAGAATATTAAATTTACACAACACTAAAAAAAACAAGTAGGAAAGGAGAGCAAATGAAACTCCAAATAAGCAGAAAAATGGGAGTAATAAAGATCAGAGTGGAAATCAATAAAATAGAAAAAAAGAAAAACAATATAGAAAAGTAATAAAGCCAAAAGCAGAATCTTTGAGAATACTGACAAAATTGATAAACTCTCAGCCAAACTGATTGGGGGAAAGGAGAAGACACAATTTAGCGATATCCAGAATGGAAGTAGTTACACTGCCACATGTTGTATGAACCCCCAAAAGTGAGGATGGGAAATAAGACATGTACTCCAGGAAATAATGGTGCCCTTCTCCATTTTGTGGCCCAGAAAGAGGCTCCCAACACAGCATTGAGCTTCAAGAGAAGGTCAAAGGACAGCCGCTTTAGTGTGGTCCCAGTTACGAAGAAGTGTCGACATGTGCATCAACAGGTATAAAGAAATATCTGAGCGAATGCTGATCTGAATGTTTACACAGTCATCTTAAGCTATTGGGTCTCTGGGGATTTTTGACAATGAGCTTATTTCATTTTACGATAAAACACTAAAGCAATTTTTGAAGCTTTTATCTTCGGATAGAAATTCATACTATCGAGGGTGTGGGCAATGCATTGCATATTTTGTAACATTACAACTTTGTGTAATGTAATTTGACAGAAGCTATTAAAAATTAAAGCATGTATATGCTTTGACTAGGGATCTGATCTTACATAAATAATGATTTTAATATGTGAGGACTGCTGCATAAAGTTGTGCAATTGTGAACTCTGGGATGCATCATTTCCCTATTAGTTACCATGGATTCATATACGTTTTATAACAGTTTGCTGACAGTAAAATATCTTGGTGGATGCCTTTTCCTAATTGCAAAATGTCACCATTTGGGCTAGCAATGGTGCTTAAAGGACACAGGGATTTCCTTGCAAGATTATTTGTACAGGCCAGAAGAGAGAGGGAGAGATGGGGAGGGGGGAAAAGAATGGAAAGAGGAAGAAAAGAAGAGGAAGAAGAATGAGGAGGACAAGAGGCTGGGGAGACTAAATCATGCATACTCATATCATGGAATGGTATGAAATAATTTAAAAAGAAAAGTAATATGCTAGATCTATTAAATATTTGAATTGACCTATAGAGATATGCAGCATTTATTTGGGGTGACAGAAGCAAATAACAAAGAAATAAAATAAATCCTTACTTTTTTTTTGGTGTTTTTTTTAAAGGAAAGAAAACATTCTATACAGTTGTTCATATGTCTTACGACCACTAAGAAAGATATGAAGGAACGCATATGAACAATTACCTCTGGGATGTGAGTTTGGGGTGCTGGGCATTATGTTTTTCCTCATTTTTTATTGTATATATTTAAGGAGTACAACATGATGCTTTGAAATACATATTCATAGTCAAGTGTTTACTACAATCAAGTAAATTAACATATGCATCACCTAACATAGTTACCTTTCCTATGTGTGTGTGTGTGTGTGTGTGTGTGTTAAGAGCACCTAAAATCTACTCTAGCAATTTTCAGTACAATACAATATTATTAACTATAGTGCACTTGCTGTACGTTAGGTCTCTAGAGCCATTCATCCTATATAACTGCAAGTTTGTACCCTTTGACCTGTATCTCTTCTCCTCCAGCCCTGCCCCCACCCCTGGTAACCACCTTTCTACTCTTTTTCTATGTATTCAATTTTTTTTCTTTTTTAGGTTCCACATCTACGTGACATCATGCAGTATTTTTTAATTCCTCTGTCTGGTATATTTCACTTAGCCTAAGGTCCTCCAAGTTCATCCATGTTGTCACAAATGGCAAGATTTCCTTCTTTTTAAGGCTAAGTAATATTTCATTGTATAAATGTACCACATTTTCTTTATCCACTTATCCACCGATGGACACTTAGCTTGTTTCCCACATCTTGACTATGGTGAATAATGCTGCAATGAACATGGGAGTGCAGATGTCTTTATGAGGTGGTGATTTCATTTCTTTGGGTGTATGGTCAGAAGAGAGATTGCTGGTCATATAGTAGGTCTATTTTTAATTTCTTTAGGAGCCTCCATACTGTTTTCCTGGTGGCTGCCCCACCTACATCCCCATTAACAGTGTGTAATGGCTCCCCGCTCCCTACACCCCTGTGGTCACCTGTCTTTTTTATTATAGCCATCCTAATGGGTGCTAGGTGAACTCTCATGGTGGTTTTGATTTGCATTTTCTGATTAGTGATGTTGATCACCTTTTAATATACCCGTTGGCCATCTTTATGTCTTCTTTGGAGAAATATCTGTCTGGTTCATTTACCCATTTTTTAACTAAGTTATCTGGGGTTTTGCTATTGAGTTTTATGAGTTCCTTACATATTTTGGATATTAACTCCTTATCTGACATATGGTTCACCAACATTTTCTCCCACTCCGTTGGCTGCCATTTCATTTTTATTGATTGTTTCCTTTGCTGTGCAGAAGATTTTTAGTTTGATGTGATCTTACTTGTTAGTTTTTGCTCTTGTTACCTATACTTTTGGGGTCATATCTAAAAAGTCATTGCCAAGGGCAGTATCAAGGAGTTCTTTCCCTATGTTTTCTTCTAAGAATTTTATGGTCTCAGGTCTTACATTTAGGTCTGTAATCCATTTTGAGTTGATTTTTGCAAATGGTGTAAAATAAGGGTCCAGTTTCATTCTTTTATATCTGATTATTTAATTTCCCCAACACCATTTATTGAAGAGACTGACCTTTCCCCATTATGCGTTCTTGGTGGCCTTGTCAAAAATGAGTTGCCAAATATGCATGGATTTATTTCTGGGCTTTCTATTCTGTTCCATTGGCATATACAGTCTGTCTATTTTTATGCCAGCATGGTTATTGTTTCGACTGCTATTACTTTGTAATGTAATTTGAAACCAGAAGTGTGATGCCTCTAACTGCATTTTTCTTTCTCCAGATTGTTTTGGCTACTCAGGGTCTTTTGTCATTCCATATAAACTTAAGAATTGTTTTTCTATTTATGTGGAAAATGTTACTGTAATTTTGATAGGGATTGCGTTGAATCTGTATATCACTTTAGGTAGTATGGATGGTGGCATTATTAACTTTTTATTTCTACATTTCTGTATTATGTACATTGATACTTTGAACACGCATTACTCTCTGTCATCTAAAAAATAAAAATAAAAATAAAATTTGAAAGCAAATTGCAGCTATGTGAGGCAATGATCTTTAAAGTTTTCTTCAGAACACTAACCCTTTAGTCCTTTTATTTTTCCAATATTTAGTGAAGCTTGCAGTTATCTATCCATCCGCCGCCCGCCGCCATCCTCCCAGCCATTAAGTGCGAGTCCAGTGTCTAAGCCCACCCTCTCTGCCGGGGCCAGGGACGCAGAGCCTTGTGAGGGGTCGCTGGGATGCTGCAACACGGGATGCAGCCAACAGAGGCGCCACCATGAGTAGCAGCTCTGAGGTACTGGGACTACTTATGCACAGCAAGGCCCTGTTTTACCCCTTCCTGGTGATTGGTATTCCACTGGAAAAGTGAGTGAAGACTTCAGGTGACAGGGGAATCTCAGGCAGGCTTGTCCTTTTGGAAGTATAAGGAATATTTCCCAGTGAGAGCTCAAGGGACCGGCTATGTTAGAATTGACTGTGGGAGTGGTTGAAAATCCTCAGCCAACTGTCTTCATCTTGCAGATACCGCATTTTTTGAAGGAGCCCAGATAGATGATCTTTTAACACAGCCAAAGGTTGAGAATCACTTTTCTTTAGACTCTGCAAAACCTCAGGTGGAGTCAGATATTACCAAGCACTGAATGAAAGCTTCCAAAATTCCTGCCTGAAACCGTGTTGCCTGGGTCAGAAAGAACCAGCGCTTGAGGAGTAAGAGCAGTGAGAGCCGCTGCCCCTGGGGTGGGCTGGCCCACAGGTGCGGCAGCTCAGGGCACTTGTGTTCCAGCGGCACAGGGTGGGGGTACGTGGAGTCCCAGCAGTGGCAGAGGAAGGAGGTGTGCAGGGCGGAGATCTGCCCCACTTTCCTCTCCTGGGGAGAAAAGGAGAGGGGGCTGAAGCCACTGTCTCTGGGTGGTGCGAGCGGAGGAGGTTGGTGGGGGAGGACGCACAGGTGGTAGGTGCTGCTCTTGGCGACTCACCTGGGAAGGCTTCGATGTGCTACCCAGAGAAGCAGGCACTGCTTCCCTGAGACCTGCACACTCAGCTCTCACATTTCAGGAAGTGGATGGTAGCCCTGAAGACTCAAGCTTCTGCTCCGGAAAGCGAGGCCAGCAGGAGAAACTGCTGTTTGCGTAAGAGCAGAAGCGGGGAGATGGTGTTGTCAAGACTGGGAAGACGCCCCAGGCAGGCAAGAGTGGGTGAGCCCCGGGCACCTGTCACCACCCCACATCGAGGCCTGGGGCAGCTAAGGCTTTGGGGAGCGGGATGCCAGTCCTCCACGGCTGTGCGGAGGCTGGAAATTGCCTCTGTTGCTTCTGAGCCGAGTGGCAAACTCTCTCTGGCCAACAACAACATGGTATGAACTGCATTTCTGGGGCCTTCAGGCTCCAGAGTCCTAAGGATGACAGTGGATTCATGTGGCAAAAAGGACACAGCAGTACAGTGATGCCAACCACACCCATTTCCAGGGACCACGGACCACAGGATCCTGTGTGATCTAAGTGAAGGGGAAGGAGCCCCAAGAACAGCCAGTATCATGTTTCTTGTTAACCCTGGGTGCAGATGCTTGGAGCCAGGTGCAATTTGACTTAGAAAAATAAAGAAATGTGATGCTTCTCACACCTGAGTGTGGAGGAGCAATTCATAACTTACACCATCCACTTATTGATTCCTCTGTCCACGTGCAAAGGATTTGAGAGCGCCTTGGCTGCCTCAAGCTGCGTTCTCCTTGGGGCTCTGCATGCAGCCTATTCAAGGCACTTTTGCAAGAGCTAAAGTATATAAAAACATGATGTCTTAACTTCTTATCAAAAATCGGTTTTCCAGTATTTATGCTTTAGATTTCTTGCCACCTTTTGCGGGTGGGGAAGGGAGGGATGGGGTGAGTTATTGGCCAGAAAATTCTAAAAGTGGCTCCCAAGAGAGTGAGGAGCTGAAAAGTAAAGAAAGCAAACCTTGAACGTGTTTGCAGCAGCCTGAAGCAATTTAAGAAAGTAGGGTGAGAGGGCTTGCCAAAGACAGAGGTATGAAAATCATTTCTCTGTTTAATGCTGATGGATGAAAATGAGAAAACTGTAATCCTTAGAGGTAATTTACCCAAATGGAAGGGTCTCCCAGCATTCCCACCACGTACACATTTCAGCTTTTTTTCTAGTAAATATAAATACACACACACACACACGCACATCACACGCACACATCAGTACAAAATGCAAAAGGGACCAAAGAAATACAAAATAAAATAAAATAAAAGTTGGTCTTTTCCTCTCTTTCAGTTCCCCCAGTTATCTACCCCAGAGGAGAATGGTACTGGTCTCTTCTCAATCTTTGCAGAAACATTCTATGCACATCTAAATACAGACCTGTAAATACATCTCAGTACTACGGATGGTATTTTGCTGCACACACGGCTCTGCACCTGTCAGGACGTACTGTGATTTGTTGAACCAGGCCCTGTCAATGGGCCCAGAGTGTGCCCCACAGCCCTCTATTACCAGCCATGCTGAGACATGTACTGCCGTGTATTTCCAAGACGCTGTAGCTTAGTGAAAGAAGCGTTTGCCTAAGACATAGGAAGTGTCTCCAGGGGGAAACTGTCTGAGTTGAGTTGGCTCATGGAAGAAAACCTGGGAAGAGTGTCCAGGATCCCGTCGGGAGCATGATCCTGGCCTCTCCGCACCTTCGTGAGCTAACGGAGGAAAGGCACTTCGTCCTGAAGAAGAATCAGTTTCCTCTTTACAAATGGTCTAGACAAAATAAAATGAAATAAAAATGAAGAAGTGTAAAACATATGTTAAGATGAGGCTAAGTCCAGAACAGCTTCAGAACCTGCACAGGGAATCGCAGCTCAGCGTGCGGACCACCAAGGTGGCGAGAAATCCGAGTGTCAGAGAGACAGGGTGAACTTTCACAACAGGCTGAACGATAGAACATTCTTGGGACATTTCCTTTCCCAATAAAACTTCACATAACGAAGCTGTTTTTGACAGGGTTGAAGTCTCTGTCGAAGTGATATGGAGGCCTTCACTTTGCAGGTGCAAGAGGGCCCATGCTGAGTCCACTGGGGTTGTCGAGAGCATTTCATTTGTGGCCCGAGGTTGACACAGTCGGAGGACAAGGAGAAAACGAGAGAGAGCCTTGGCCTGGGAACAAGAAAATCCAACCAAGCCCCTGCTCCCTCTTTCAGGACAAGGTCATAAGGATACAATGGGGTTATAGAGAGGGGAGAAACAAAGGAAAAAGCACTTTATAATCATTACCTCATTTAATTCCTGCAGAAGGGGAGGGAGAGCGCATTGTTTCTATTATATTAACCACATTCCAGAAAAATCAGAGAATAGTGAAAGAGAGAAAAAAATTCACCCCAATCCCATAATTGAAACAAAGCTATTGTTACCATGTTGGCATGTTGACAGTTGTTTCCACTCTGACATGTCAATGTATTTGTTATTATTTTTATATAATTATAGTCAAAGTGGTACAACTTTACAGCCTTCTTAATTTTTCATTAACCGTTACAGCATATACAATTTCCACGTTGCCAGATTCTTCCAAATCACCACCTTCCTAAATATTAGCCCATCCTCTTGGTGGCATCAGCTTCACTTGGACAGTTCCTTGTTGTTGAATGTTTGCATTGCTCTTGGGGTTTTATTTCTGCATTATTTTAAATAAAATTACCATTTCAAATTGTTTTATTAAGATAAACCCCTTAGTGGGTAGGGGAGTGAGGGACAGGGATAAGTGGGTGGACAGCCACCCTGAGATGCCCGCAGGAACCTGGACCTGAGGTTTCCTTGGAGAGCTCCGCTGTGATACCCGCCCCCGAGCCAGGCCATTGGGGATGTGAGCCTGAAGGGGTAGAGGCAGCCAAGAAAGAAACAGTGTTAAAGGCTTCAGCATAGCTGAAGAGTGTGGCAATCAGAAGAGGGGTGGGTTGGCCAGAGAAAAGTGACATACCAGCAACGATGCTGGAGATGCTGGCAGTCCCAGTTTGCTCCTCTTCTCAGCATTATTAGTAATAACTCCCTCCCATCTGGCTCTCCAACTGTCTTGTTTCAGAAAATAAATTGCATGGTCACTCTCCTACTGATGACCTGACAAAGGCCCGGCCTCCCTCTTCTAGTGGGGTCAGATGAGCACTATTGTGCACAAACGGTTGGAAAGGACCCATTTCAGCTTCAAGGGTTGGAAAAGGGCAAGGTACATCTGACAGCAGCATGTGGTTAGTGGCTGCACAAGGCCAGGTCCCAAGCCACCGGGACGCAGATGCTCTGACAGGATGGGACTTTGGCAGGTATGGGCCCCAGGACCTGAGGGGAGGGCCTCTGAACCACAAGGAGCCAGGAAAAGCGGTGGCGCCCCAAACCCTCCGTCTCCTGCTGGGGCCCAGTGCGACCCTGGGGTTACAGCACCGCAAGCTGAAGGACCAGAGCCCCCCAACCTGGAGAGACAGAGGCCTGCCAGACACTTCCTGGATCTCAAGAATGACCAGAAGCATGAGCTGACCTTGCAGCGAGGTCACCTGCCCACCAGCGTTGGGAAGGAGGACCCAATAGGTTCTGGTACATCTGGGGAAACAAAGGAATGTGCTGCCATCATTTGTGTCTTAGTGTGTGCAGCCATTTATAGTTTACAGGTGGGGCCGCAGCTGCAGCTCCAGCCCCGGGCCAGGGCCAGCCTCTCCTCGCTCCGACTCCGCACTCACCATTAGCACCTGTGGCCTGGAAAGAGGGCACCCTGGGCAGAGTCATGTCTCCCTGTAAATTAATCAGTCACTGCATTTTATACGTTGGTTTTATGAGTCTGCACAGCTCGAATCAGCCTACAGGGGTTCACTCAACCCTGAGACAGTTCAAAAAATGAGTTTCTGAACCACAGGATGAAGAGCAGACCCATCCTCCAATTATTTGATGAATTTTTTTTTTCATTCTTCTGCCTTTGGTTGCTCTGTATTTTAACTTTTAAATTAATCTTAAATTTACTATGAAATCTTTTGGTTCAGGACTAAATTGCTCTTTCTCCCCAGTTGCAAATAGGTTATTCCCATGCTATTTGTCGAAAAATACATTTATTTTATTCTTATTTGTGTAGCTTTGTGTGCCATATAGCTCATTCATTCATGAGCTCAAGTTCTTTGAAGAATTTATTTTGTTTCATTAATTTGTCTGTTTGTGAGCGAAGACCAAATTATTTTAAGCATCATGTCCTTATAGCACAGTTCAAATTATTAAAACAGATCTTTTTTCATTCCAAGTTTTATTTTAAGCACTCACATTACTTTCCACAAGTAACTTCGACGTTTGTTCTATTTCTAAAATAACCATGAGGATATTACAATGACTTACATTAAATCTGTGCATTAATTTGGGAACAATTGATATTTTCACAACAGTCATTTTCTTATCCAGGAGCATGCTATATTTGTCCAAATAAGTATGTTATTTCTGTGTACATTTTATATGCCAATCAAGTTTTGTGATTTTCTTGATTGATATCACACCAATTTACCTTGAAAATACTCCTAGGTGTTTTATGGAATTTGTTGTTATTCTTTATGTGTTTTTTTCCATTAAATTTGCTTATTACTGGGGAGGTATGTGTTTTAACCACCATCTTACAGATGACAAAACTGGGACTCAGGTAGGTTCATAAATTGCTCAAGATTTATTGAGCAATTAAGCAAGAGAGCAGCAGCCTGGAGCACATGAGAACAAACCCCACGACCCCAGAGCCCAAACGAACTGTTTCTGTCTTTCTGCCTGGTCCCCGGCTCTCGCGTCCGGAGGTGTTGGGACCCTGGATCTGGACCCTTCGCCCCTCCCCTCCCCTCCACTCCTGCCTTCCTATTCTCCTCGGCTGCACGTCCCTCTCCAACCCTTTCCAAGTTCCCTCCCTTTCTGAGAATACCTGTTGCCTCCTTCTCCCTAGGAAAGGTGTGCCCTGCTCACTCTCCACTTTTCCTTTCATGTTTTCCTTGTGACCGTTTCAGGAGCGAGTTCAGTGAGCGGGACGCACAGCTGTCAGACAGGGGTCTTCATGGGCGTGGCAGCATCCACTCAGCGAGCTCAGGTCACAGGATGCCTGAGTAACGCCTGCCTGGGTGGACACAGCCCCCCTGCTGAGGGGTCCCCCGGGCTCTGGCGGCATCTGGAGCCGAGAAGTCGATACTCTGCGAGGACCGGGATTGGAGCCCGCACTGTGGGCGATCATCCACTCACACCTGATTTTGCATCCACAGGCAGGAGTTTCTCGTGAAGGCAAACCTGTTGGGGGTGGAGTGAACTGTGAACTGGCTCAGGGAAGGCAGAGCTCCCTGGCTGTGATGGGTCTCTAAAGTGGGTGTGGGACCGTGACCAGATCTCAGCTGGTATTCCCGTTCTGCCAGGGGGCTTCACAGGGGTGCTCAGGAAGACGGGCATGTCATAATCACTCCCCATCTGTGAAATTCTTCCCATCTGGGCAGACAGCTTCCTCCTTGTGATCTCTTATTTACTGCTCACAGCTCTGTGCAGGGGCTTACTGTGATTTCCGGGAGTCCACCGAGCGTGGCTGGGGTGCACTAGAATGCAGGGAACCGGTGGCACAGACCTTAGAAGCCACAGTCTTCAGTCTGCTGCGACTGCAGATAGGCTGCCCTTTGGGGATTTGAGTCTGAATCGCCACTGAGTTTTGGAGATGAGGCACTGCCTCAACTCAACCTTGCTGGCTGATGTGAAGGGCCCACGACTGTACCAGGGACCGCGGACACTCGGAACAGAGCTCAGCCTCGTGGCCTGCCCCATGAGACCAAGTCCAAGACACAGACACCTGGGAAGTGTGGCCTGCAGGAGGGCTGAGGGGTGGCAGCAGACAACACGAGCCCCCAGAAGTCAGAGAAGAGGGCTGCTGTCAGGAGCACAGGGGGCCAGGCTGGGCTTCCTGGGGGCCTCGTGGGAAAGGTGTGGCCTGGGAGGGCTTCAGGTGGGGCCCCAGCGGCCCGGCCAGGAGGGAGCTGTCCTCTCTCAGGCTGGAACAGATTGCTACTGAGCAAGCCACACCCGAGTCCAGAAGCCTGGCACCCCTGCCTCGTTCCTCCGCCAGCTCTCTGGCCGGAGCCACGTGTCCCTCACGGAGCCCTGCCACTCAGTTCTCAGAAACGAGAACAAGCGCTTTGACGTCTTCAGGATAAAGAGCTCTATAAACACAAACGATAGGAAACTCTCAGCCCTGATAAAGACGTTTTTTCAAAAGACCGGAGCATCAGAGGGTAAATAACAAAAGCACAGCTAGTGCAAGGTTCAGGCAGTATTTTTAGACCGTCCTTCATGGTTCAGAGCAGGCGGAAGGTGGAAGAGGCGAAGCCGGCTGCTGGTCCTGCTCCCACTTGGTCCTCAACCCCGGAAAGCACTGAATCCTTGATTGTTTTGTTAAAAACATCCCAGAATGGACTTTGTTGTCAGCTGCTATTGGTCTTTTAAAATTTCCTGCATTTGCTATTTTCTGGTATTCCTGGCCTTGACAGAAATCCAGACAGAATTACTAGCCCATGAGCTGTGGCTTTGTCACCGGCAGCCCCTGCCACCCTGGCGGCACCTGCTGGACAGTGAGCTGGCAGCCAGGCGGCAGGAAGTCAGGCTGCGGGGTCAAGCCTGGCCTTGACTGGAGAGTGGCCTCAGCCCTTCCTCGCCTCTTGGCCCCTCGGTGCCCGCTCCTACGCGGGGCGGTGGATGGTGCTCTCGTGCCAGCCGCCTGCGGAGAAATCCCGCCACAAACACAAAGCAAAACTGCACAGCGACTTATTCGAAATGCCACTAAATGTTTCCTAGGTGCAGTCTCAGCTCAGAACGTGAGACAGTGGGCTTGCCACCACCCAGCCCCATGCCTGGAAGGGGCCTTCCAAAACACAGAAGGGTCGACACACTGGAATTGGATTTCCTGATGGATCCCAACTTCTGCGGTGGTCTAAGCTGTGTGGCCCCACACTCTTTGGAGGGTCTCATGATGAGAGGTGCTCCTGGGGGCAGGGCGGTTATCTCAGGAGACTCCGCATGGGATCAGGTTGCTTCTCCCTAGGGAAGGGCCAGTGTCACAGAGTCTGGTTCCCACAGACGAGGCAGCTTGGTGGAGGGGAAAGAGAAACGGTGAAGAAGGAGGGGTGGGGAGGGAGAGAGGCAGGCATGCAGGGCCAGCAAGGATAAATAATCCAGGGAACAGCAAGACACAAAGGAGACCTGACTGCAAATCTCTCCAGAGCCAGGACACAGGGTGGTGGCCGTGGCAGGAGCTGGGCTCACGCCGCCCGCAGCACGCAGCACGTGCGTGAAGAGGAGAGGACAGTCTCCTGGGGACGCGCCCTGCTCACTGCCGCATACCCGAAGTGCAAGCAGCACACCTGACAGTGACTTAGCAGCTGTCCTCTCGGGGCAGTTAACAGCCCAAGTCTTCTGTGCCATTCATTTGTTTTCTTGATATGTGGACTCTTCGGTTCCCCACAAGCAAGGCCCTGGGATAACTTGTGATGTGAAGCCCTACCCTTAGTCCTGAAGGAAGCTGAGTAAACTTTGGAGTGAGAAGATGTGTGTTTCTGTTTCCTCGGCTACGTTAGCACATCTTCAGCTGTTATTCACTGAAAGTATAAACTATAACCTTATAGCAGCTAAGGGCATGAAGGAAGAGGAGAAGGCTCTGCACCGCGGCTTCCATGTCAACGTACTGCGTGTCGGGGGCGGGGCGGGGTTGGAGCAAAGTGCACACACTTAGTTTGTCAAGGTGTAGTGTGACTGTAATTGCTGAAACGAAAGAGGGAATGCCAAGTTCCATGAAAGGCAGACGTAAGCACACCCTGATTAAAGCTCCAGACGTGCATTAGCCTTCAGTGTGTGTGCTGCGGGCTCCCTTGACAGGCAGTCGCATTTCTAACACTGAGTTGTGCGAGTGTCTGCGAGACAGGGGAGCGGTACAGGGACCCCTGAGCGGGACACAACAGAAGCCGCCTCCATCCTGTGGGAACCAGGGTCTGTGACACCGGCCCTTCCACTGGTTCTCCTCTAGGAGAACATAATTAGAATGCCCTTGAACAGCACTATTTTAAAAAATTATTTTATTTTTGCTGAATCTCCCAGTAGCCATTACAGCTAAAAAAAGAAAAAAAGAAAAAAAAACTAATTTCCATTTCCATGGGTAGAAATACAGTTTTCAAGCACATTTTACTATTTTACTTAAGGATATCAAATTACTTCACTACTCTGAAAACTTTCCACAACCCAGGAGCATTTTTAAAGGGGCAAGTGCCACTGCCTCTGCTCCATAGAGAGAGAAACTGAGTCACAGAGAAATGAGGGCTTAGATAAGGTCACCCAGTATTCATTTGAAAGAATCAAGGTTAATCAAGGGTAAACTTCAGAATTCCCGAGAACCAAAGTTTGATAGTATTATTAGCTCAGGAATTCTTCATTCTAAAGGTTTACTTTATTAAAAGGTAAAAAATGTAAAGGGAAGTATCCTAATGTATAAATTGGGATTCCACTAGTTACTATATGTTCTGTGTATGTGGTGTGTGTGAACAAAGTCAGAAGTTTGGAAAAAAGGTCCTTTCAGAAACTACGACCTCCCTTGCCAGTGTAGCTCCCTTGAGAAGCATAAAGTGCTTGAAAATCAATTCTAAAGAATTGTTCAATCTCACGTAAGTCTGGAGTTACGTATTCTGAAATTCAGCAAACTCATCAGTATTCTTGTTGATAACACATCTGTTTGAGCTCATGTCAAACTTCTAAGGCCCTGGCCCATGCACGATTTTGGAAAATTTGCCCATGCCAGAACCAGAGAAGACTTGGGCTTCCCCTACATCTGCGATCCGTGGTCACTCCAATGCCAGAACTATCAGGTATTGAACATGAACAGGGCGGGTCATTTTTGTAGCATTTCAGGACTTGACTATTTCCGAACATAAATCCAAAATCTGAAAATTCTCATTTCAAACAATTAGACTTGTTTGTGTTCATGCCAGCAATTTTCTAAGCTGAAGACACTTCCTTCTTCTGCACTGGGATGACATGCAGGTCAACTCAACTGTTTTAATCAACCACAGCCTCATCTAATTATCCAGGTTTCACAACAGCTTTCAAAAGAGTTAATAAATTTTGATCAAATTTAATACTCTTATCTCCAAAAGCACTTTATGTTAAAAACAAAACAAAACAAAACAAATACTAGTAAGTAATTTTAAAAACATTAGGAAACTTTCCTATTAGGCATTTCTTGCAATTTAACAAAATCTGGCACATGGGAAGAGCTCACTGCAGCACGTGAGTCCCCGGGAGGTCTGGGCCGCGCCGCAGACACGTGCTGCAGGGGTGTCGGCCCCGGTGCCTCGGTTCCCCGTCACTGGCCACCGGCCTCATCAAAACACACACTTAACTCTTTCTCTTACTCATGAACGTATTAGTGCCTAATTGCAGACTTAATAAATGTACACCATCACAAAACCAAAAACTGAGAAAGATCTTGAAAGCTAAAAGTTCAAATCCCCACCAAACACCGGAGCCTCTCCCCGCCCTCTGACACGGAGGCCCTGCAGGGAGCAGCCCCGCAGCATGCTCGGGCTGAACTCAAAGCGAAAGGAGCTTCCCAGGCGGGGCCCGGCGGTGGGGCGTGCCCTGCACAGAGGCTTTGCGGGGAAATCCGATTTCCTCCTCATCGCAGGCGGGTGCGAGGAGGTCCAGGGATCGGTGAGCTGCCCTATGTCACACAGCTTGTAAATGGAATCCGTGTCTGACAGACGCCCAACCCCAGGCTCTTTCTACTGTCCAGCAACTGCAAATGTGAAAATTAAAACACTCCTTCCACCAAGTGTCCACCGTTAGATCCAACTTGATTTCTGAGTCCATTCTACATTATACATAAGCCATCTATCCAGTCCATGTTACACACAGAAACACATCCTTCCCTGGCCTCCTTTTCTTCGCCTACGGCACCTCCCAGGGCACAGGTGATTTCTGGTCTGTGGCCCACTCCTAACCGTGGTCTCCCCAGTCCCGCTCTCGCCCTCTGCCCTTCAGTGGGGCACTCTCCACCCGTGCCCAGGGTGACTTGGTGAACTCATGAACACCATGTACTGCTCTCTGCTTGACACTTCCTCAAGGCTTCCCATGCCCTTGGAAGGAGTCCAAATGTCTTAGTGTGACCACAGAGTCCTCTGTGGAAGTACACGCGTGACCCTACCCACTCACGGTGCGTCACATCCGATGACTCAGATACAAAAGGCTCCTCACTTACCAGATCCACCTTCCTTAGTCCTCACATGCTCCAACCTCGTTCCCACCTGGGGCCTGGGGCCCTGCTTGTCTCTCCCTGCCGGTGTCTCAGGGCTCACTCTTTCGTGCCACTCGGCTCTCATCTGAAATGTTCTCACCGAGGCCTTACTAGTCTAGAAGTCCCTGCTCTGTGATTTGCTATCACATTATCTCATTTTCTTTTCTTCATGACACTATGGCTCTGTGATATTGCCACACTCTCCCTCTGTGTACTCTTTCCCAGCACACTCCCTCCACTAAAATGTCAGCTCCCTGCAAGCAGAGCTGTGTCTGCTCTGGGCCTGAACTGCGGCTGGAAAGAGCAGGTGCAAAACTCATCTGCTGAATTTCTTGGTGGTCTCTATGGCAGCACTTCTAGTGTTGAAACCAGCCTCCTGCCCTCTGGCTCGTCTCTTCTCCAGGCGAAATGCCCTCATGGGTGAGCTGTCTTCCATGCTGCTCTAGACTCCCCGCTCCAGCTCCCGCCCTGTGCAAAGGTCCTTTGTAACTCTGCAGAGTCCAGATCTATGCTCAGCCATGTACCTGGATGATGTGACCCAGGGAGAATCTTTTTTTTTTTTTTTGAGACACGGTCTCACTCTGTTACCTAGGCTAGAGTGCCTTGACGTCAGCCTAGCTCACAGTAACCTCAAACTCCTGGGCTCAAGCCATCCTCCTGCCTCAGCCTCCTGAGTAGGTGGCACATAAATGTGCCACCATGCCTGGCTAATTTTTTTCTATATAATTTTTAGTTGTCCAGTTAATTTCTTTCTATTTGTTTTAGTAGAGATGGAGTCTCGCTCTTGCTCAGGCTGGTCTCCAACTCCTAAGCTCAAATGATCCGCCCACCTCAGCCTCCCAGAGTGCTAGGATTACAGGCATGAGCTACCGTACGTGGCCTTCCAGGGAGAATCTTGAACACATGAAAATGACCCAGGGTTAACAAAAGTGGCCTAGTTCCGTAGAAAGCCTTCACACAGTGACCTGAGGCTGCTAGGGGCTCTTTGGCCCTGACCTTCACTCTAGGCCATTCCTGAGGCCAGGACTGGGTAGGGTTCCTGGATGGTGCACCCCTCCAGCTGCTCCCAGCCTCTTCCCAGGTGTCTGGGGCTCCGTGGGTGGCCTTCCCTTGGCGAAGATGAGACTACAGGCTCAAATGCTAGCACCTACTCCTGAGGGCTGGGAACCAAAAGTGGGGCTTGTCTTCAGAAGTGTGCTCTTCGGAAGGAAGCCTCCGGTGGGGTGAAGAGTGCTAAGCGCACCGTGAGCAGGGCCCCCTGCTTCTTGGAAGGTTCCTGTAAGCCTCTGGCAGGCATCCACCACCCACTGTTCATCTTTCAAGTCCAGATCTGAGCTAACTTCTCAGCTGAGTCAATGCAGTAGAAATTCAAGGTGGGATGGTTTCGTATCCATCTGATTTGAAATTGATGTCATTCGTCGATGTCATTCAGAATTTTCTGAATTCAGAAAATTCATCTATAATGGGATCCATGACCTGGTGAATTTGGTTTTTTCTGTGTCAACAGCCAGGTGTTGTAGATGCCCCTCATACTCTGTTTCTGAAGTCTACTATCTAGGAATTAGAAAGTCCCTTAAGGTCTCAGAATCCGACTTCTTTGGTAGAACTCATAAGCCAGGCCCAGTAGAAAAGGCATGTCTACACTGGGAGTCCAGACTCCAGGGCCCTGGCCATGGCTCTGCCTCCAACCCCCATGCTGGTCTGTTCCACATCTGTGACCTGTGCTTATTGGTACTCGATGACTCCCAGCATTAGTCTCAGCTCTGAGATTTCACAATCAGGATTTATAGTTACAATCAGTTCCATTTCCACCTCCTGGATGAGGTCTCTTTTGATGACTCTGTCTACACTAGGCCTCTTCGGATCCTCTGTCACTGCACCTTCTTTGCTTCCTGTCCCTCATCTGCCTCATGTTTACGCTCTCTGCCTCCTGCATGGGACCCACGGAGCCAAGCTGGGCAGATCCAGTGCTGCCCCGCTCCCCCCACCCCGCTGTCTCCTCAGAACCCAGGGCAGCACCTGGCACACAGTAGGTGCCCCACATGGCTGAACCCTCGATCGCAGCACCTGTCTGTGGCGCAGAGCAGCTCTTGCCTCACAAGGCTGAGAACACCTTGTGTGAGCCATGTCAGGCCCCAAAACTTCCAGAGTAAGCCCAGCTCTGCGTCACTCCCGTCACGTCCCAGGGCTAACCTGCGGTTCTTCCAGTCTTATTAGCAGATGCTCAAATAGAAAAAGTGTAAAGTTTCTTTGGAATCCTGTTTTAAAACCCTTCTGTGTAATTTGGAACACATCGGCTCAGGAGAGCTACGGCTGGGAAGCAAAGGTATTCCGGGCCGCACAACATTGTTAATGTTTATACTGGGACAGTAACAAAAAAATGCTTGAATTAAACTATTGCTGATTTAAACTCATTAAATCAGACAACTGATCTTGAACATTGAAATGAAAGATTCTGCATTTTTTTCTTAAGTGAACCTGGTGGAGAACATTAGTATTTGGGTGATATTTGTCTTAAAAGGGAAGATGGGTGTGAACCCTCAAAGCCACCTTCCGTCTATATCAGATGGAATCTAACAAAAGGTGACTGCATTATAATTTGTTTACGCAAGTGGAGATTGTAATTTTTTTTAATAATTTGTGATTCTATGCCAATAACATGGTCCATGAGCATATGGACATATGGACTTGAAGAAATATGAACTTTATGGAAATATAACATAAATTAAACTTGATTCTAAATTGATTAAATACATACTCTTTTTCTGGTAGAAAATATTGTTTATTGAATGATACCTTTGTGAGAAACACTCTCAGTAGTAGATCATCATGATGACATTGTCTTGCTTTAATGAAAAAGAAATGGTACCATTAAAAAACAAAAAAAAAACTCCCTATAGGTAGGCTGGGAAAGGGAGGGCTGGCAGCACCCAGCAGTGGCTGTCTAACCCCAATGCTTCCCAGGATGGGGCGTGATGGAAATGGAGGTTCTCCGTCTCTGAGGCTCTGGATGTAGAAACAGCAGGGCTGACAGGGACAGTGGCCCTGGCTGGTGTTCCTACACACTGGCCACTGTCCCGGGGAAAGACAGTCTGAGACGGGGCCCTCGTAGAAAGCTGGCATGGCCCGGGTTTCCGCAGAGCTTCCCTTGTCACTACCACATGTGATGCCCAGCAGCCTGCACGGCCCAAGAACATCGTGGAAAGGACTGCCCGGGACAAGTGCATGGTTTTTGGGTGTGTCATTGGTGTGTTTGGTTTATTTAATTAAGCCAAGTCAAAGTCATATTCCACTCTCCCATCCTCCTGGCTTGTCATTTATGAAAGCCACGATGTCCCCACAGGAGACATGTATGAAAAGACTGGGCCTTACGAGCAGTCGTCACCTACAGGCTTCCTGCCGCTGGCTCAGTGTCCACTCTGCCCTGCGGCACAGCCCTCCCTGTCACTGAGTGGCCATGGGATATTCCCCTCCTGCTCCTGGTCAACCCTGCGCCCCTCCCCTCCACTCTGAGGCCGATAGAGGAAGGGAGGCCGCTGGAGTGGAAATGCTGAGGGCGAGGCCCCCGGGGGTCAGGCCAGGTCAGCCCCGTGCGCAGAGCAGCGAGTCTCCAGTGGGCCGCCAGGCAGCTGACAGGCTCCAGGCGTGGCAGAGCTCCCATCTCTGTGACCTGCAGGCACGTTCGCCTCTCGTGGCAAGTACAGCCGCCTTTGTTCTCCTGTGACTCCAGGAGGCCTGAGCCCTTGGGAATGCACTTGCACAATAACAGGCTGCAAAGGCCTGGAGGTTGTTTCTGACCACAGCAGCTCTCTGTGAGCCGTGGCTCCCAGCTGCGTCTCCCAAGGTGCTAACAACACAGGTGAGTAGTCACCCCCAGCCGACACCGCCGTTGCCACCCACCACCGTCTCTGAAGGTTTACACTCCCAGTCCCTTGACAAGGCTCTGTGGACATCTGTCCATGTATTTAAGTCACTTCCTCGGCCGCACGCACGCGCGCGTGTGTGTGCGTGTGTGTGTGTATGATGTATGTGTAGAATGGCATTTAGACGAAAGCAAAATCCAACTCGTGAGAAACACCTTGTCCCTGCCACAAGAGATACTTCCTCCAAGTGCTTGCGGGTGGAGCACGGTTACCATGCCTGGTATTTCTGTTTGTCCGTCTTAAAATGCAGGGTTTGCAGTCTACCGAGCGGCCTTTCCAAGCGTCACCTGGAGCAAAGACAGCTCCCAAAACCAACATAAAATGAGAGCGTCCCCTGGTCAAGGGCTCTCCCTGCCGTGACTGCATGTGAGCAGGACCCAGACAGCGCTACCGGGACGGGGCCTGGCCCCGGACCGCAGACAGTGAAAGCAGAATAGCGGGAGGGGGGCAGAGAGGGAGGGGGAGTTAGGCATCTTGATGTCTTTGAGCCGCTCAGCTGATTTTAACAGGCCGCTAGGGTGGAAAACCCTGGGTCAAGCGTTAAGGAGACATTCTAACTGAAGTCTGCCGCTCTTTCCGCTAGCCTGCAGCAATTCTAGTCACACAGGGAAGGTTCCTGTCCCCACAGACGTGTCGCCACACTGCACAACAGCTAGTCAATGGTTCTCAGATTTTGATCTGGGGCCAAACCACCTGGGAGGATCATAAAGACCACAGGGCTCCGGGATCCTCTGAGCGGGTGGGGCCCTAGGCCTTGGGACTTCACAAAGCTCCCTGGGCTATTCTGACGCCCACTCGAGTTTGACAGCCCAGGACCTTGTCTTTCCAGAGCATAGAAAGTAGCTGCACAAGCAAATGTAACTACCTCCATACACGGCGGCGATCGGCGAGAGCGCTCCATGCCTATGTGGCAGTGATACTAGTCACGGCCGATTGTCCCTGCTGGGGACCTGAGCCCAGGTGAACCTCCCAACCTTCAACTCCTTCTCCCCCGCTACACACACAAGAAATCCACTCTGGAGAAGTGTGTGCAGAACTCACTATCCTTAACCACCGCAGGCCTGGGACAGCCTTCTGTCCTCTGCACCTATCCTCCTGGGCATGTTGTCTCATGGGACCCAGGGCAGAGGCCTGTGCCCATGTGCTCATGCAACGCTGGGTCTCTAGACACTCCCTCCACAGAACAAACAAAATAGATCAAGTCTGTGTTGTCAAACGGGAAGGCCCCAATGGAAGTCACTTTCCTCACCCGAGGTGTGAATGCTCCTGTCCAGGGCCACCGCCCAGACTCTGTGGTTGACGAGAAAAGAGGCTAACGGTGGAGATTCCCTCCAGGAGCACAAGCTACTGTCCACAGCTTGCAGGGGACTCTAAAACTGCAAGGTCCTCGGAGAGACACGAGAATGGCTGATGAGGGACTGGAGTCTCCGCCTGGCCTACCTAAGGGCAAGCTTCTCGGCTGCGGTTCCCCAGCTGAATGAACAGGAGGACAGGGAGGATGTGCTGCTAAACGTCTGCCTGACCAACCCGTCCCAAATCCAGTGGGACAGGCCCTCCCAGCACCCGAGCTGCAGCACCGCCTCATTCCAGCCTGAGCCCCGTGGCAGACGCTTGGTGGGAGCAGGTGTGCCCTGGGTGGGGACAGGTGTGCACAGGGCTTATGCAGATTACCTCCAGACACGGCCCTAAGGAGCCACCCTGCTGGGTGCCAGCCCTGACTCTGGGTCAGGGACACTCTCAGCACTGACCACACTTGCCCACTTTTCCTGTCCATGGGCCACTCCCTTGGCCCACTGCCCCTTCCCTCTGTTAGACACTCACCTCTGACACCCCTGGAGCCTCAGGTGGTCAGTTCCAGTCCCTTCCCTCTAAGACTCTAGCCACCCACCAAACATTTATGTCTGTGTTTGGCTGCCCTAGAATATTTATGAACTACCCTAGAAAATTTCTGTCCTGCAACACCAAGCCACCAAGGGGCTGCTGCAGGGCCACCCTCACCTCCCAGGGTGCTTTGCAGCCAGAGCACAGCACTCTCTGGGCCAGATGGGGAGGGTCCAGGGGAGGGGACCCCCAGGACAGAGGAGCAGGGGACAGGCCATTCTCTGGCTACACTGAGGACTGTCTTATAGAGAAGTGTGGGGCAGCACCCACAGAGCGGGAATGTGAAAGAGGAAGCAAGCTAAGGCCAGGGTTTTTTGAAATGGAGCTCAGGTCCCAAAAACATAGCATGTAGAAAAACCTTATTGTGTGTAAGAATCACTTGGAAGAGACAAAAATCCAAATTTTAAGGCCCCTTCCCCAGAGAGTCTGCTCCCGTAAATGGGGCCAAGGAATCTGTGGCCCGTGGCACAGGTGTTCCGAGGACAGAGTGTGAGCAACACTGTTGCAAAGCAAAGCAGAGGGCAGGGGCAGCGTAGGGGCAGATAACCAAGGCCAGAGCACAGCGCAGAATCCTGAGAGAAGCTGAGGTCAGGCTGGCAGGAGGGATGGGGGTGGGGTATGGCCCCTGAAGCCTCAGCTCTCCGAGCACAACTTCCTGCCATTTTGGAAACCCCTGTTTTTTTTTATTAATAGTTCAACCCTGGTACGGCACTTGAAATATGAGCTGGTTGTAGGGAACCTCGGGGCCTATGAAATCTTCCTCCTTAGAAATAGACTCCTAATTTATAGAGTTGAAAGTCCACCCAAGAGGAAAGGGCTGGATTTATTGCTGGTAAAATATGAAGAATGTAACGTGATACCTCTTCAAGTCTCCTTATATATTTTCACAGGCCAGGCAGTAATTGCCTCCATAGGAGAGGCCCCGACGGGCCAGGGGAGGAATCCCACCACCCGCCATCTAGGACGCAGGGTCTGGGGCCAGGCCCGGCAGGACAGAACAGGACCGGAAGGAAGAAGTCACAGGTGGCTCCACCCAAGATCGAGGGGCCTCAAACAAGGAAGACACAGAGACAGACAGAAGGTGGGAGCCAGGTGGAACGAGCCAGGGACGTCCTCACAACAAACGCAGGAACCCTGCTTCAGTTCCCGAGGGCGCTGAAATCACACCGGAGGACAACTGTGTCCGCACAAGGCTTCCTCCCGGGCGATCAGGCACAATACGGCCTGGGATGAGTCACTCTCACCCCAGCCTGGCCTCTTTCCCTTGGGGGCTTTTTGTGGACAGAAAACTGCAGCCAAATTAGGCCACTCTAAGGATCCAAAGGCACCAAGGCCTGCTGGTGTGTGGCCAGAAGCATCAGGTTTTCTACCCGATTTGGGGTGATCCTTAAATCAAGCCCCCCCTCATTTTCTACATACGCCCAGTGGCTTATGCAGATGACCTCCAAATGGTGTCTGAGTGATGTCACAGCTGTGTTGGAGGAAGGGATTTTATTCCCTCAACCAGTGGTTGAGGAGAAAGAGGCATAATCCCACAGCACCAAGAAGACTCCAGTCGCCAAATACTCACACAAGTAAATGCAAAGAGGCAACTGTGGGGGGCAGAGAAAGACACGCACACCACGCGGCGTGCATGCCCCTGCCCTCCGGACCAGCACGCGCCAGTGGGCCAAAGAGCGGGCACACTCCTGAAGGAAGCAGTGACATGCAGACACCCAGGAAGGGGAGGGGAGCGGCAGCCAAAGAGCAGAAGCTCGTGGCGAGATTGGCCTCATGAGAAAGGCCAAGGCCGGACTGGGAGGGCTGTGGTCCAGTTGAGGACCTGGTCCCTTTCTTGGGGGAGGGGAAGCACTAGAGCAACGGAAGGGTTTTTGGCAGGGCAGCGCAGGATGGAGCTCTGGAAAAGACCACACGGCCAGACGCGGTGCAGCGAGGGGACTGTGAGTTAGCAGGCGCCGACACAGGGGAGGCGTCTAGGCTAGTCTGTGAGGTGGGGGGAGGGTGCTGCAGCTCCAACCAAGATGCTTGCTGTGGACAAGGGTAGATGCATCTGAGAACACCCACAGGCAAATCAGCCAGCACAGACTGCACCTGGGGCAGTGAGGTGACGTTGTCGCCATGGGTGACATCTAACATGAGGGGCACATGAACAAGATGTGACTTAGAGCTCAAGATTCCTATTCTGCTTTTATTGCACCAAGACTCAGGTGCCATCTACATGGGACCTTCAAGCAGGCAGTCAACTATGTGTTTATGGAGCTGAGAAGAAAGTTCTAGAAGGAGATTTCAACATCTGTGTTAGCTGCACACAGGAGTTCGCTGGTTGCTGGGTCTGGAATGAGGTGGTAGGAGGAGAGCCTCATGTGAGAAGGGAGATGGTCCAGGAAACAGGAGAAAGCCACGACCCAGAGGCCACGAATCAATCACAATTGATTGGAGCTGGGCTCAGGGGAAGAAATGGAGCTAGGACTTCCTCTCGCTGGGTAACGCAACAGTCTCGTAAGAAATAAGGAGGTACAGGACGAGGCCACAGCTGATGGTCAGCGTGAGTGATGACCAAGCTGTGGTCCCTGGGCTCAGGGGAACTGAATTAAGGGCTGGCTCCACAGAGACGGAAAAGAGAACAGCCAGCCACCCTGGGTAAATGGGCCGCTGTGTGGTGAAGGCACAGACACCTAAGATTAACGGGAAGGAGGGGCAGGTCCCATGTCCCCATCAGGGGCTGCCCGGCTGGGGATTCTGTGTTGGGCGCCGTGACCCGTGGCAGTTTCTCAGGTCCTGGCAGAGCACCATGTAGAGATGTCCGTCACCCAATGTGGCTTGTAGACCCAGCGCCCAGGAGGAGTCAGGACATATGGGTGTGGGGTCTCCAGCAGGGTCTGCGGAAGCCACCCGAGGACGTGTGTCAGAGGCACAGAGGTGCCCTGGGAGGGCAGAGACCAGGAGGAGAGGAAGGCGGGCCCTGGGTTTGGTGGGGCACAGCACCCGCACTTCTGTGGGAGCAGGAGCCGACCGGAAAGGGCTGGAGACAGAAGAGGGAGGACAGAGGGGAACAGCCGGTACACCCATGTCTGAGGACGTTGGAAAATGAACAGCTTCAGGGCTCAGGCAGGCCCAGAAGGGAATTTTGCAGTTGTCTGTTTCGTCCTGTTGTGTGTGTGTGTGTTGTTTCCCCACCTTTATTGAAGTATGATTGACAAATACAAATTGAATACAGTCAAAGAGTACAGGTGATGATTTGATACGCACTGCGTGTGAGGTGATTGCCGCAGTGCAGCTAACACACACATCCACCCCACGCTTCTTTGTGTGCTGAGAACACTTGAGATCTAGTCTCTTGGCGAACTTCAAGGATACTGTGCAGCATCAGTAAGTGCGGTCACCACACTGTGCGTTAAGTCTCCAGAACTTATCCATCTAACAGCTGAAAGCATGGTTGTGTTTTTCAGTAAGGCAGATGTGGACATAAAGTGGAAATGGACAATAAACATGGAAAACAGAAACAGATCAATGGCAGGAGCTACCTGACATGCTAATTAAGTCATTGAAACATTGTCCATCTCTCGCGGTAGTGAATGCAAACAGTTTATCCAGACACACCATTTGGGAATTTAAATAGGGCCACATGTCACAGGACAGCACTTTGTCTTTGGCTCCGCCGCGGCGCTGTGGTGGATGTCCTCATGGTGGACACGACGGGTGCGTTCTCCTGTCTCCCCGCTGCCCCGTGGAGTCGGCGTTCCCCCCGCCTGGGCTGCAGTTGAGCTGGGGTCAGACACGGAGCCTCTGTGCCCTGAAGATGCTGCAGGGTCCGCAGGCCTCCAGCAAGCTGACTCAGGACCTGCTTTCTGTGCAGGGCAGGAGGACAAGCTCAGTGGCCGCTCCGTGATGTCTCGGAGATTGCCTCTCGTGTCACAAAGGGAAGAGACACCAAGGGCTCCTGGTCATCAGAGTGAGGGTGGGAGGGCACGGCCACACTGGCCCTGCTGGGTCCAGGGCATGCCTCCAGCCAGCCTGGGCCGGGGAAACCTACTCAACCTTTGCGGCCTCCATTTGTGCACTGGGGCTGGGGAGGCCAGAGTGAATGAGCTTTGTAGTCCTCTCTGGCTCTGCAGGCTCTGAATCCAAGTTGCTGAGTAACAGTAAGCTCCAGGTAGCATCATTCATGCCATGATTATAAGTGCTCTTAGAGTCTCAGCTGTTTACAAGCAAACCATTAAAATAAGTACTAGTCCATCAAACCGGACTACATGAAAAAAAAATACATAGAACAAGCATGAGCACCATACTATCTGGCTCAGAATAAGCCAGAATTTCAAAGGAGGGGATGAGAGAACATCCCAGACAACCAGCTCTGAGTCGGAGGCCACACCTGTGAATAGGAATGAGGACCCCCAGATAATGCAGTGAAAGTGCTCTGTTGACCACTGAGGGAACTGCGTCACCTGTCCCAAAGACACGTCACTGCCGCGGGCCCCAGGGTTGCTCTGCACAACACTGAATAGGCCAGTGGACAGGTTCTCCCTTCTACTCAGGGTTGGCTTATTTCCAGGCCTCCAGTTTTTTGAGCAAAAACAATGACAATTTTCTGTCCATTGTCATTTCCTAAGAACACTTATGGGACAAAATCTGAGCTGCAGTAAACAGCCTGGGAGCCAAAGTTCTCTGGCTCCAGCAAGCATGTGAGGCATGATTCATCTGGCGAAAATTCTCTTTCTAAAGAGGGAAAGCAAGTTAAACAAGGGCCTGCACAAAGTTGTCTTCCTGTGGCAAACAAAAGCCTCAGCCAGCTCAGCCCCGCAGGCCAGAGTTCCTGAACCAAGCCACATGTGGCTTACACGCAACTCTCCAGATAGGAACTTTGCAGATGATGTGGTGATGGTGATGGTGATGAAGGTAATGGTGGTGATGGTGATGGTGATGGTGGTGATAGTAATGGTGGTGATGGTGGCAATGGTGGTGATGGTGATGGTGATGGTGGTGATGGTAATGGTGGTGATGGTGGCGATGGTGGTGATGGTGGTCATTGTGGTGATGGTGGTGATGGTGATGGTGGTGATGGTGATGGTGACATAGTGCTCCTCTGGAAATTCTCAATATCCCAGCAGAGTCTTCTCTGGGAAGCAATACTGCCCCGGTAAAGTGGGTCATAAGGCCTTCTAGTGCCCGTAAGGCTGGGGGAGCTGGGGAAGGCACCCTAAAGATGAATGAAGTACAATGAGCCCCAGAGAGATCTAACACAGAGATCATGGCCAGATGAAGACCCTGGGGGGAAGGCCCACCTGGAGGATACAGAAAGGAGGCAGTGGGGGAGCAGGGGAGCACCATGATTTGGGCACCCAGGGCAGCAAAGTTGGGGGCAGTGGATCTCCTGAGCTTGGCAATTACACTCAAGGCCAGGATCTGTGCTGAGCAAATAGTTTACTGGGAAGGTAGGGTCTGAAGAAGCTGTCATTATCCTGCCTGACCTTGGCAGCCAGGCCCCCTGCTCCGGCCATCCCACCTAAAACCGCAATCCACATCCTTCCCAGGGTACAATAAACCCCTCAGTCTGTGCTATGCTTTCTTTGCCATGGTTTGTATCACTTTCCAACTTGCTCTATACTTTGTGGGTTATGTCAGTTATTTGGGGGCTGCCCTTTACCCCACCCTCCAGTTAGAATATGCATCAGCTCCAGGAGGACAGGGAACTTTCTCCTGCTCCCTGATCAACCCCAGGTACCTAGAACAGTGCCTGGCACATAGTAGGTGTTCATAGTATTTGTCAAATGCAGAAGCAAATGAGTGGCAGCTAAAGAGAAGCCTGGCTGGCTTGGATAGAGCTGGCCAGGCTGTGGTCTGCACGGTCCACGACACCATTATTGGCTGGGTAATTCGTGCAGCTTTTTCTGCAGAGACAGACGCAGCCCCTCTGTCCAGACATGGCACTCCCTTTGCCACTGATTGGAACCAGATGGAATCTTGCCTGTAACATGACTGAGCACTGGTTTCAGTAATGTAAATGAATTACCAAAATGCAGTCATTATAATCTATCTTCATCTTAGTGACACACTTGGCAAGTTGTTATAAAGCAGGACTTAAAAAGTGAATGTGAATTTACAGATCTCTTAGCTCTGCCCACAGGAGCCAAACCTGGCAGAGCTGTCATCTTTATTGAGCTATTACAACTGAACAATGAGCTCTTCTACCCACAGATTTACTCTTAATACACAGCAACCCAGCTATGGGGCTGTCTGATAATTCATCCTAGGACATCAGATTTGGAAAAACCTTTAAGGTCATCTAAACAAATTCCATCTGCTTGAAACCAACACCAGTAAATCACCACTACCACTCTCTCAAGCCTGTGCCAAAGCCCGGCTCGCGGAACTCACACCACTGAAACAACAGGCCCACACACAACGGGTTAGCCACTCCTCCAAACTGAGTCAGCCTAGCCCAGGCATAGCAAGTAACTTGCAGAACCAACACTCCAACCAAAGTGTGTCTAACTCAAACCCAGCGCTCCTAACCATTAAGCATGCTGGCTCTGAATCCCAGAGGAAATTATCAACAGAAATGTAAGGGGATGGTGGCTCCTAAGTCCAGAATACCTGAACTCACCAATCAATCTTAGCAGCATCAAATGCACAAAGGCCAGACATTATTGCTTCCCCATGTGATGCAACAGGTAGTACATAGTATTCATATAAAGTATTCTTGCCAAAAAAAAAAAATCTGAGTTTAATCAAGCCTTGGATATGACCATAAGTTTGCAGAAAGCATGGAAGATAAAAAAAAAAATCTTCAGTGAGAGGGCAGTCAGCTAAATTCAGATGATAGCACACTCTACAGAACGGTGACCCATGATGCAGTTTCTTCAACAAGTAAATTCATAAAAAAGGAAGAAGTATCACAGATTAAAAGAGACCTAAGAGACACATCACCCAAGTGCAAACCTTGTCTGCATCCTGAATTCTGCATAGCACCTGCAAGAGGGTAATTTTTATGTGAATTTTTGCATGAATTCCTACTAGGGAATTAATGATTGTTGTACTACTATAAAAATAATACAATATATCGCTTCTCGGCCTTTTGGCTAAGATCAAGTGTAAAATAATACAATGATTGTGTTTATAAAAAGTAATTTTTTGTTAGAGATATATACTGAAGTATTTATGGGTGAAATGTAGTACCTAGAATTTGCTTCAAACTACTCCAGGAAAAAAGAGTAAGGGGTAGATGAAATAGGAATAGCTAAGCACTGATAATTATTGCAGCTAGGAGATGAATAAGTAAGGTTTAATTACACTACTTGTTTTACTTCTGAGTATATTTGATATTTTTCATAATAAAGTTAAATGTAAAGAGAAGTAATGACACCTGGGAGTAGAATCTTAAACCCAAAAGTAGCACCCAACTTGATGTGGACATGGTCAAGCTCTGCCTTGGGAAAGCCTTCCCAGCACGGGGGGCACAGTGCCCAAAGCAGAGAAACCGCAGAGTCTGTCCCCCACATGACAGACCCCGCAGTACACCCCAGAAACCCGAAGGAGGATGACTAAGAGCTAAAACCATGTAGAATTTAAGACAAAATATATGTTTCAAAATATTAGCAAAACATTTAAATGAACTGGGAAAATGTAAAGTACATGTCAGAAAAATCGTAACATTATCATTAAATTTAAAATTGTGTAAGTTTATAAGAAAAAATAGAATATTCCCTCCAAACGGGCAAAAGATACGAGCAGAAGGTTTGGTAGGAAAAGGAAAGACAGGTACACAGATGGCCTGTATGTACAAGGCAAAACCAAGAGGACAGGTTCACTTGATACAGTATTTAAAGAGCACACCAAGGTCTACACGTCATTGGCAAGATTAGCGCATTAACGAACACACGCAAGTCCTCCTGTGGATGATAGTTCAGGGCAAGGGTTCTTCTACTGCTGAGGTGTGGAAAGTGGCTCTTACTTCCTATTTATAAGTAGCAAAAGCTGCAGTGATGCCCTTTACAATTTCTCTAGCAGATATTTATTCATGAAAAGTAAAAAACAGAAAAATGTTGTCTTGCCTACAGCAGTAAGTACAGGCAAAGTTTCCTCGAGTGCCATGTGAAAATCATCGGTGCATGCTTCAAGACAGTGAGCCTTGAGTTTGAAGGCAGAGGCCTGAACACTGGTGCTGGCCACACTCTAAGGACTTGATTTTCTTCTCACCTTATGGGCTAAAAGTTTGCATTTAAGCCTATAGTGACCAAAAAACTGGAATAGATCTAGAAGACAAAGTGTTTATTTTTGCCAATATGTATAAGTCACCTATGCATAATGGCATTCTTCATTGAATACCATTTTGTGCATAACAGTAAAGTAATATTAATAAAAATAATAGTTTTCTTCCGTCATATCACCTCTTGAGTCTCAGAATCTTAATCTGCACAGTGAACACACAGGGATAGTTTTAGAAAATACATCTGTTGGCCAACACTTTGAGTTCTAGTCCAAGATGGAAAGTGCCCCCTTTTGTGATCCAAGACATAAAGGTAGAGCCAGGACCCCCTAAAGAGTATTCTTGGATTTCCCAGAAGGTTGTTTTTTCTCAAGCCTCAGCCTAGTACAGGATTGACCTCGTGGGCTAACATAAGAGGGAAATTACCAACAGTTGAGAGCCTGTGAACTGAGGGGGTGCTGCCCAGTCTACCTCCTTCTGCATTTGCCCTGAAGACAGTGCACTAGGCAGTTGCCCAAGTCTCCTGTTCTAGAACAATGGGGCTGTCTGGAGTGCAGTTGCGATGAAGAAGAAAGCAGCCCTGTGCCTGTGAAACCACAGCCTGCAGACCCAACGCTCCTGGTCCCTGGAGGAGCAGAACCGTGGCACAAAGCTCTCACTGTAAGGCTCTGTAAGGCCAGTGACACATGCGTGAAATATGCTGAGGAGGAGCAACGGTAAACAAAATGAGCGAGCCTATGAGCTGATTCCAACAGTGAATTTTGAGGACACACTTTGGCTTTATCCAGATTAAAATCTGAATGGAATGCTGCAGTATTTTCAGAAACATGAGGCATTGACTGGTCACCGGGAGAGGGACTACTAATGTTGACTTTCATGTTGGCAACAAAGACGTCTGTCCCCCAGCCCCCACCTGACCTCCTTGCTCATACTTAGAAAATCTGGCATTAAAAAAAAGGCAGACCGAAGAAGAAATTGAACATGACAGTCAGAGAGAAGGGCGTGGCAATAAAACCTTGGTCCAGTCCTGGGCCTGGCACTCAGGACGCCTGCAATTCGGCACACAGAGTGTGTCAGGACCTGCTAACACATCAGTGAGCATCTAGGTAAAGGAAGCTGTCAGTGCAGAGAGCCGGGCTGCATACTGGGTCACTGGGGACAACGGTCTTGCGGCACCTTTGCGCACCTGGATCGCCCTTCCAGGGTAATAAATACCTAATACAGTGCTGAAGCTTTTTTTTAAAATTTTCCATTCACAGGCCCATTTTTCAAAATATGCTCATTACTGGTTAATGCACACAACTGATTTTGTTAATATATGTGTGGATCTTGTCTAAAGAGCTAAAAGTTAGCATTAAACTCATAACTACTAAATTAACAAATAGGCATATATATGACATAAAGTCTTTTTTAAATACAGGAATATGTCATGCTTAATCCCTTACTTGTTCACTGAGCACCATTTTATGCAAAAAAATCTAAGAAAATAGCTGACAATTAATATTGGAATAAAATATGGTAAACCTGTGCCAATGAATGGAGCAATATCAAAACCTATTTTCCAGAACATGACAATCATTGCAAAAGTTTCTGGCAGGAAAAAAGAAATCATATGTATACACACACACACACACACACATTTGTATATTATATATATAAAGATCGTTTCCAGAGAAACTTCTTGGAACAGTGGTCCTCACATAAGCACGATGCTTGTGTGTGCTGCCTGATTTGACTCCTGAATCTCTGCCATCACATTGGAGCTTCTTGAGTTTTGCTTTCATGGTACAGAAAAGCCCTTAATTATTAAATGTGTGCATAATAAAATGCAAACAGCACAATTCAATTATTTTCCTTCAGACTGATGGCCATGTTTCTCAATTTCTGTAAAAGTTGTTTTAACAAAAACTTTTCTATCAAAATCATCTGAAAAGAATTGAAATGATCCCTTCAATGTTTGTTTTCCAAAATCCCTGCTCTGTTTTCTCTTTGAAATTCAAAATTACTAATATACCATACAGCAAATATATAGTGCCTTTTTCCAGAATGCTCGAGTGGCCAAGTTGAAGCATTTCCCTTTGGATACAGGAAATGGTATTTTATGATTAAATTATTTTGAGCAGCTCAGCTCTGTGTGTTTTCTATTGCAGAGCTGTGATTTCCTAGCAGATGGCTTTGACATTTTTATACTGAGACAAGCTTTACTTTTCCAACCTCAGTTAAAATCTTTAAAATGTTTGCTTTGGAAGGAATTTCTATACAATGGGAAAAGAACCATATGCAATACCTTATCATTTAGGGAAAATATTCCATAAAATACTGGATTTCATTATGGCCTGTTTTGTGTGCCCCGGCTGCAGGTCGGTTGCTACACACATCGTAAGGGCACTGCAAGTGTCTGCTTTTCGTTACCCTCCCTGAGCAGCCCGGCCCTCTGAACCCCAGCCCCTGCATCTGTGTGCATACACGCTGTGATTCATTACAATAACAGGAATTTGCTGCTGTTATGATTGAGATAAATCAGCTTTGTGGTCTGGGCCGCCGTTTTGATAGCCCTGGCTCCACCTCAAATTTGCCGCCTGGTCTTAAGTCATCTGCAATACAGTCTGGCCAAAGAAGCAAGCAAACAGATGCTATATTTTCTTAGGAACTAAAAAAAAATTACTGTGGTCCTGGAATTTAACTACTAATACTTTCTCCTCCATTAACTCATTTAATCCTCACAACACCCTTAGGGGTTAGATCCTTCTCTTATCTGCCTTAGATATAATAAGGGGTTGCTATCTTCAGTCCAGCAACTTGCCCACAGCAAGCTGGGGTCTCACTGGTATACAGCTCAGCTTGACCTCAGAGTCCTGGCTCGGAGCAGCTGCTATGTTATGCTGCCCCAGCCATGCGGGCTCCAGGGTGAGGCCGGAGACCCCCACCATTCATTGTGTGTCTTGAAGGGGGGAGAAACAGGCTCTGTCATCCACACTCTCCCCAACCTGACCACCTGTCTGTACCCTGGACCAGGCCCATTACTGGCCATGGGATAGACTGGCCTCTGAAAAGCTGAGGGCCATGGGATAGACTGGTCTGTCTATAAAGCTGAGAGGAGGCAGCAACTCAGAGGTTCCTACCTGGTCACCTCCCTCTAGTGATGGTGTCTGTGACTTCTCTCTCTCCTCTCTTCTACTTTTGTAGTTGGTTCAACAACAGAGAATTGAAATATTTTCCTCTCTGTAAGATATACTAAAAAAATTATTGTTTATCTGAAGTTCAAATTTAACTGGGCATCCTGAACCTCTATTTGCTCACTCTGGTCACCCTAACTAGGTGCTAACCAATGAAGACTGCTGCTGGACTCCTTGAATAACAGGAAACAGTCACAACTGTGGAGGGTCCGGACGCTGCTGCTCTCTCTCTCCCTCCTCCCGGGTGCTCTTCCCTGGCACCCGGCAGCGCGCCCAGCCCGTCACCCCGCTCACGTGACCTGAGACTGTGCTCGGCTCTTTGCTGCCATCGGTCTCAGCTCAGATGTCCCCTCTTCAAGGGGCTTTCCCTGACCACCCTGGCTTGCCTACCCTACACTTTCATTTCCGGTCTCCCAGGCCTAACTCCAGTCATCCAATGTGTGTGCTCGGCTGTGCGCAATCCCACCGATCACACAGCAGGGTCCAGGCTGCCTTGGACACCGGCAGCCCCGCTAGCACACAGCTGGCTTCCTGTTAGCAACTGAATGGATCCTCCAGGGAAGTCGGAACATCCCTTGATACACTAATGCGGTTTCTGGCACATGTAGCCTGATGAGGCAAAGTGCCAATGGTCTTGCCAGCTAGCCCTTCTGTGTGCGAAATGCCTCTGGCCACATCAAGGACCATCTCGGACAGCACGATCACTCCGCACGTCACCCATCCTTGTGACTCTGGGGCCACGTAGCACCACTCCTCTGCCACTTACCTCAGTCGTCTTGCATATCTGTTATCTCCTGGGCCAGCATAGAGACCGCTTCCCGTGTCCGCTAGCCGTGTGGAGTGAGCTAGCTCCACGGTGGGAGGCTGTATGTACTAGTACACGCATTCAGATGCGCCCTAGAGTCTCTGCCTAGGCCAGGCTACCCGGAATGAGGTTGCGGCAGGTGAGTGCTCAGCAGACACTGCACAGTGTCGACACAGCCAGTCTGGACGGAGCGCTCATCCTTGCAAGGCTTGGATGCCGGGAGCCGGCTGGGAGAGCAGGAAGCCAGAGCTGGAGCTGGAGTTCCCACCCAAGGTGAAGCCCAGAGTTGACACGGGACAGAAGAATAATCATTCTCCAACTGTTCTCTGACATTCTGCTTGCTTTGCGTTCCTCTAAGAGAATGAACTAGAGCAAAAGGGAGAAAGACTCAGAGAAAAGGAATCGGCCAAAATGGTCTAAGCACGACATTTTCTACGGCCTAAATTCACCGGCCGTGGCATGGGCTTCCCTTGGGGGAGACGCATGTCCTTTTCCTGGACGTGGTCAGCACGAGTTGGGCTGCCTCGCAGTGAGAAGGCTGTGGAGAAAATTCAGACACGTCTGACACGGCACTTGGGTCTCTCGTGTCCCAGGGTTCTCCAACAGGAGAACAGTAAGAGATATATAGACATCTCTATATAGAGATGCAGATAAAGGGATTTATAATGGGAACTGGCCATGTGGTTATGGAGGCTGGGAAGTCCACAGTCTGCCTTGTGCAAGCCGGAGCCCCGGGAGAGCCACCCCGTCCGAATCAAGGGAGCCAATGCTGCAGATCCAAGCCCAAGTCTGAAGGCCTGAGAACCAGGAGTGCTGATGTCTGGGGGCAAGAGAAGAAGGATGTCCCGGCTCGAGAAGAGGAAGAGAGAATTTACCCTTCCTCTGCTTTTTTGTTCTATGCAGGCCCTAATGGGTTGGATGGTGGCCATCTACATGGGTGAGGACGGATCTTCTTTATTCACTCTGCTGATCCAAATGCCAGTCTCTTCTGGAAATTCCCTCACAGACACACCCAGCATTAATGTCTTATCAGCTATCTGGACATCCCTTAGCCCAGACAAGTTGGCACGTAAAATCAATCATCGCAGCCTGGTAAGGACATACGATGTGGTTCCCTTAACATTTATCAATTAATTTGCAAAGGAGGGAGGAGTGTGGATCCTTAGTCTTTCTGGGTGTCAAAATCTTTACTCACTGACACTGTCCCTAGTGAGAAAACAGCTTCCAGTAATCTGCCCCCTCCTCTGACTCAATTTCTTGGCCTAGTCTGCTCTGCCCTTGCCTTCTGACGTCTCTACAGTGGGACACCATTACCTAACAGCCCATATCCACACGATGGGAAAATCCACAGGAGAGGGAGAAGGGGACAGAACTCGTTCCTGCATAGTTATTCCTGGAGGCAGCAGGGGCTCGTCACATGCCGATCTGTGGTAGCATTCCATTCCAGTGACACATGTTTGGAAGGACATGTTCTTTTAGCACAATAAAACTGAATCTCATCTCACATCTAGAGCTAAGTAGGAAAATTACCTTAATTAAGCACAGCAGAATTCAGATTCATTGCTCAGCACATGGACTGCTCTTGGTCTCCGAGGACCAAATCTGATATTCCAGAAAAGCAGTTTTCCACTGGTGCTTGTGAACTCGTCCACCTATGGCCTTCAGATGCATGGACTCCAGGAGAAGAAATGTGTCCCTTAATCTTCAATGTGGTAAAGAGATTTACAGTTTAATAAAAAACACAAGGCCAATACAATTGGTTAAAACCTGAACACAAAGTCAAATAGCTGTTCAGACACATGTCCTTCCAAGCAGGTGGGCTGACTATCGGTCCTCCTCCCTGCCCCTGGAATCAGGCCATGCCTTTGTTCTAAATACACTTTCTTGTGCGTTGGTATCCTGGAGGTTATTTCTTCCTCCAGGTAGTAAAAACCACTGACTGCGGGAAAGTGATTAGAGAAATAAGGTAATAGATCGATGGTACACAAAACCGAAGCCCTGAGAAATAGACTGTTTTCCCAGCAAATATGTCCAAGGTGGAAAAGAGGAAACACAGAGCGCCAGGAACAGAGTCAATGGCGCAGTTGTGCAACAAGCTCCTCAGAAAGGCGGCGCCGAGGCTGGCCCTTAGCAGGCTCTCGTGTGGGGCCAGATTCCCTGTGAGTCACTTATTTTAAATGGTACTAATAAAATGCCGGGATTCTCATCGCACGTGAAATAGAATGCCCTTCATGAAGAAACACTTCAAGGATGCAGTGCATCCTTGCCTCACTCGCTGTGACTGTGGTTTTCCTTGGCTGGCTTTCTCTGCTTCAACCTGAGCAATCTCAGATTCCTGCCACGTCCATCTCTCATGTGATGACCCACCCCTGACTTCTCTTCCCAGCTCGGGGCCCATTCCCAGTGCCCACCTGGGTGCCCCCACTTGTCTCCTAGACAGCGCCAGTGGGTCCCACAGGCCCTCAAACTCCACATGACCCCTACTCAAAGCAGCATCTTTTCCCCAAAACGTGCTCTTCCTCCTCCCTTTCCTGTCCCCATTAACCCCACCCAGGACCCCAGACAGAAAACTCAGCCAGGGACATCCTGCTGGCCCCTGAATTGCCACTGCTCCAGAGCTGGGATACACCCGTCAGCACTGATAGCTGCCCAACAGTGGCCTTGAGTTGCAGGTCCCCCTGCCACGCAGGAGGGCAAGAGCCCTTCACCTGGCACAAGCTCGTGCACACAGGAGAACTCCTTTGCCCTGCAGTCCTCTCCCAGCCCAAGCCCAGCTCTGAGAAAGGCCCCTCGCCTGTCCCACGCTCATGCTGAGACCCCAACGGCTCTCCAGATCCCTGCTGTTCTCCACCTGTCTGAGTAGCGCCAGCTCCTTGCCCCGATGGACATTCCTGTATTTGTCCCAAACAGCCAGTGTCCATCTTCCATGGCCGTCCACGTCTAGGACTGGCCACATACTCATTTCTTCCCTCCCCAGATCCCACTGAAGTCACTGAAAAAACATGACAATAATAGCAAATGCTTCACAACATAAAACAGGAAAGACTCATCAGAGGACCAGAAACTCCAGGAATTTCTCACTCTGGGTCAAGGGGGAGTGGCCCAGAAGTACAGCGGGCCCCACCAAGGAGACTGAAGCCCCTGGTAACATCCCCCTGCCCTCATGGATACTGGAAATGCACCTGCCCCAAGTAACACTTTCACTGTGCCCCTTTGGGGAGGGTCCTGCCCACCTGCTGCTCCTCTCGAGCCTCCTCCGCTGCACCTCCAGATGCTCTGACCCTCGCCAGGCCCACAGCCCCAAGGGGAGGGGGGGGCAGGAAGCCTGGAGAGGGAGCAGAACCCCGAACTCCACGCCGGGTGCACACGCGCACCACCACCGAGTCCCAGCCAGGACCTTCCCTTGAGTGTGGGTGATAAGCAGACACCCCAAATCTGAGGAAGCTGACTGCCCAGAGGACGCACAACAAGCTGGAGCAGTGAAATACTTTGCCCGCGGGAAGACACAATTAAACTTAAAATGATTTAGTTAGCATTTAGTTTTCCTCTCTCGGAGAGAGGCAAAGGTAGTCATGTGGACTAACACAAACCCAGGCTGCTCTGCAGCAGAGCCCCCTGAGCACAGGAAATAAAATGACGTCCCAAACTGAGACACAGCGGGAAGGATGAGCAACGTTGGAAACTGGAGGATAATGCAAGAAAACATCTGGAAAAATGTCAGGAATGAGACCAAATTTATCAAAGATTATTACAAATGGGAATGGATTAAATTGCCCAACTGCAAAACAAAAATTTATAGATGGAGGGAAATCCAAGATTATTTTGTTTATAAGACCAACAAAAATGATATAAAAACATTAATGCCAATATTACAGTTCTCCAGAGAAACAAAACCAACAGGCTACATATAGATATACATAGATATACAGTTGATCCTTGAGCACCACAAGTTTAAACTGCCTGGGTCCACTTACACACAGACTTTTTCAAAGAAAAGAGGATCGAAAATACAGTATTCTTGGGATGGGAAACCTGTGTACATGTAAGGCCGAATTTTAGTATATGTGGGTTCCACGGGTCCAGCTTTGGGACTGGAGTTCGTGTGGATTTTGGTATATTCGTGGGTGCTAGAACCACTCCCCACCTACACCAAGGGATGACTATAGGTAAGAGGAGACTTATTACAGGAATTGGCTCACCCGGTTATGGAAGCTGAGAAGTCCCACGGTCCACCCTCTGCAAGCTGGGAATCAGAAAAGCCAGCAGTGCCGTTCAGTCTGATCTGAAGGCCTGCGGAGGGTCGGAGACAGGGCAGAGGCTGATGGTCTAAATCCCAGTCTGGGTCCAAAAATGTGGGAATGAGGGACGCCAGTGTCCAAGGACAAGAGATGGATATCTCAGCTCAAGCTAAGATAGCAAATTTTCCTTTCTCCATATTTTTGTTCTATTCAAGCCCTCAGCAGATTGGATGATTGGAGATTCGAATGCTGATCTCCTCTGGAGGCACCCTCACAGGCACAACCAGCGGTGACGTCTTACCAGCCATCTGGGCATCTTAGTCCAGGCAAGTTGACACATGAAATCAGCCATCACAATACCTAATTGTATGAATTGTGTAATTGTACAGATAAATATCTGCTTCGTATAAGTACTGACAAAGAAGAAAACAGAAACGTCACCACTGCTCCACTTTAGCAAGAGGACGGCTCTCTTGGTCCGCACGCCCGTCCCCGCCCTCCATGGGGCTGGCTCCGTCTTTTGGCCTCAGACTTCCCGACCTGCCCGTCAGTGGCGCAGCCCCTGGCTGAGCATGTGTTCCCTTCATGGCACCAATCAGAATCCTTCTAAATTGGTATTCATTTATCTGTGTCGTTACTGTTTGTCTCCATAACGGTAACTTATGACTCGTAAAGTGCAAGAAGGTCTTTAATTTGCCACCGCATCGCTAGTGCGCAGCACAGCGCCCGGCACACGCGGAGCGTGTGTGAGTGTCCTTAACAGGAATCCCACTGCAGCGCGTCACAAATCTTTAGGCACCCAAGAGCTCCAAGAATACATTACTAAAATATATGTCAAATAAACACAAATTTAACAAAACTACATGGTAAAAACAGAAGAGTCTAGTACAATTTTATTCAACAAATATTGACTTAGTTTCTACATGAATCAGGTCCCATCGGTAGGTGGGGCAGAGCTGAGGATAAAATGGACCCGTCTGCCTCAAGGAACTTGCACTGAGATGACTCCAGGGCTCGCTACCACAACTAACCATCCGACGAGATGTAATATATAAATACGTGCGCATGCAGTGTGTCAGTGTTGTATGTGTGTATTGCTATATTACAACAGGTAATATATATTCCATCATATATCATAGGCACACAGTCAAAAATTGATTATATTTGAGGCTGAAAAAAATCTTAATGCATTTTCTAAAACTGAAATCCTTCATACTACTTTTCTAACCACAATGTAATAAAACCAGACACTAATAACAAAAGAAGAGCCAACAACTCTAAGTACTTGGACATTCAAATAAATCTGGAGCTAAACATGGAAAACAAAATTGAAATTGATTTATAATTAGGGTACCCCATACAGAAACCTTTGGAGGTTGGTCAATGCAGTATGCAGAGGAAAACTTACAGAACTAACTGATTTTTTTAGGAGTCACAATAATAAATGAATTAAGCACTTGACACAAGGAAGTAGCAAAGTAATAGTAAAATTTAAGCCAAAATAAATAGGAAAAAATGCAAACCCCCAAATTAAAGAAACAAAAGGGGAAATTACTTATTGGAGAAGTAAAATAAACAGTTGATTATCCTTAAATATAAAATAAAACAGACAAACCTCTTTAAATGAGGCCAAGAAAAAAGAGTAAATCAAGCACAAACAGCATTAGCAATAAATAGGTAAAACCACAGACACAGCAGAGACAGAGTAACTACAAGAGAACCACGTTCAACTCTGAACAATATGACATGTGATCATTTCAATGAACTTGGCCATTTTTTAAGAAAGCAAACATAAAAACATAAGTCAAAATGAGAGAACAGAATAGAGCAGATGAACTCCACTGGCTCAGATACGTAGCTGGCACCACCGGCACCCCGAGCCTGCTTCCTTGACATTGCCCTGGCCACCAATTCCAGTCTTCCAGGGACGTCTCCAGAATAGATTCCGTGTGACCCAGCTTCTCATAAAAGCTTAGGCAGGTGTGTCTGGTTCTGCGGGCCCGGGTCCTTTTCTTCGTCAGAAGATGGACCCTTAAAACACAGGTGGGAAAGGCTCTGCCTACATACAGGAGTGGAGTTCAGGGACTGGTTGATCAAGAAGGCACACACCCTCCCTAGGACCATAACAAGTAGAGCGGATTTTAATTAGCACTTCAGCAACCCCATCTCAGGGCCCAGGAAGCTGCAAAACAGGCACTCATCTACCCTCTCATGGAGGATTTATTTCAAACTTTACATCTCACTCCATTTCATTCAACCCCTACTTGCTGTGTGCCAAATATGAGTAAGGTGCAACCCCAATGGTTACTTGTATATCTCCACCTAGACACGCCCAGAAGTGACCACTGCCCACAGCTCTCCCTTCACTCTGTTGTAAAGTGAGAGTAACGAGGTAAAGCAGGGATCGCGAGGTCTAAATGAGACTGTGCCAGGAGCACGACGAGGGGAACTAAACATCAGTGATCTTTATCACTGGCCTTCCCTGCCTCCAACCTGAGCCTCCAGGACCCCTGCCTCCTACAGCCTCACTTGACCCGAGTGTGGTTTTTATCCCTGAGGACCCAGCTCCCATGTCACCCATTCTGTGTGGAGCAGTGGCCCCAGGATGGAGCCCCTGACCCTCCACACGCAATGCTGCATCAGGCCACCCTGGCCTCCTCCCACACCACCACCTTACCCCTGTCACAGAGCTCCAGCCACACTGCCCTCTTTTTGTTCCCTGAACACAGAGGATTTCTTGAGGCCAGGAGACCAGCCTGGGCAACATAGCAAGACCCCTTCTCTACCAAAAAATTTTAAAAATTAGCCAGGCATGGTATCATGCACCTGTAGTCCTAGCTACTGGGGAGGCTGAGGCAGGAGGATACTTTGGGCCCGGGAGTTGGAGGCTGCAGTGAGCTATGATTGCACCACTGCACTCCAGCCTGGGCGACAGAGTGAGACTTTGTCCTCTCTGGAAGGTTCTGCCACAGATCTTTACCTGGCTGGACCCTGATCATCCTACAGGCATAATCCCATTTCTCCTGTCCTCTCAAAGAACTTCCCTGATCACCCTAACTGGAATGTAGCAGCTCCCTTCCCACCCCATCCTCACTCCTCTCCACTTTTCCCTGTCGTATTTTCTTCATATCACTGTCTGCAAGGATTTTCTTTACATCACTAGAGTGGTCTGTGTCTCCCCCATTAGAATTCAAGCTCAGTGACCTAAGAGATCTTAGCCCCAGGACCTCAGAAAATATTTCTTGAATTAATGCATGGATGGATGGATAAATGAACTAATAGGCACTTCTGTTATAACGCTTAAAATCGAAATGACTATCTGGTTAGTGTCAGTGTCCTAGTAGAACACGAGTGCTGAAAGACAGAGATGATGTTCTACTGATCCCTGTATCCTAGTGCCTAAAACTATGGCACTAGCCCTCTGCTGGCTTAATTTAACTCCCTTCTTTGTTGCCCTATTCTCTCATGGCAATGATTCTCAAATTTAATTGTTCAGTATAATCTCCCCACTTTCCCTGTGGCACATTAAAGATGGACTTCTTTGACATGACTCCCACTGAGAAGTGGGCTCTAATTTCCTTCCCCTTGAGTCTGGGCTGTTCTTGGGGATTTGCATGACCAATACTATGTGGCAGAGGGAACTATGGGGACTTCTGAGGCCTCGCAGCTTCTGCATGGGTCTCTTGGAACCCTCACACCTGGCCACCAGTTGCGATGGTGTGAAGCTCATGAAGAGTCTACATACAAGTCTATGTTTGATTCCAGCATCAACGTGCAGCCAGGTGAGCAATCCATCCCCAACGCCCAGCCCAGGTGAGCCTTCAGATGAATCCAGCCCCAGCCAACTACAGAACAATGAGAGATAATAAACAGTTATATTAATCCCCCAAGTTTTGCATAGTTTTCTAGACAGCAATAGCTAACAGGAAAACTCTATGATTAATTAATACCAAAATAAAGAAATAACAAAGACTAGGCCAGTAGACAGAGTGGAAGGGAAAGAACACTGGGAACTGAGGTCTCTAGTCTTGGCTCTGCCACCAGCTAGTTATATGGGTTCAAGAAACTCTTGCAACTCATGTGGGTAATTTGGGGGGAGCAATATTTTATAATAATTTAAAAGAGATGAGACCAACCTTCTGTAAGCCTAAGTCTTCTTTCACTCTATGTACACATTTTTATAATTTGTTTTTATCAAACTTTGTTTTATAACTAAATAATGCGATTTGATTCAGATTGTCTTATAGGAAGAGTAAGGAGTAAAAAACAAGTGTCATCAGTATCACAATGATACTAATGCCTGGGGTCAGCCTGGCCTAAGGGACAAAGGGAAAGTGGGACAGCAGAGCGCTGTCCCCGAGGGTGAACTGCCGATAATTAAGATGTGCCTGTTAGAAATAGGATGGAGACCCAGAGTCAGGGACAGGAAGGGCTTGGGGTTGCATTGTTTTGCTTCTGCTTTTAAATGAAGGGTTTGATGGTGTTGGCAAGTCGCTCGCCACACAAAGAGAGGGTCGGGATCCAGTGGCGGCTTCCAGCTCTGACATCATCGTTCCAGGATCCTGAGCCCTTGCCTTTGCTTCTAAAGCGGAAATCGGATCACGTGGCTCCCCTGCTGAAGAGCCTGTCAGGCTCCTGATGTCTGCAGCAATTCGAAATTCTTACACGTGAAGCAAAGCTTTCCATCTGGCCCCTCCTGCTCCCTGGCCACTACCCCTCCCACCATCCACCCCCTGAGCCACCCTGAGCCACGTGTCTTTCCTGAGGTGCCTGTTCCTGGCCCCTCACTATGCTTATCTCCTGAATGGAGAACCAGCGCCGTGCCGCGCAGGTGGCCTTTGTTGGCTCTGTATTGCTGCTGGCTCACTTCCTGTTGAGCTGCCCTGCCTATGACTAGACTGCCTTTAGGTTCAATTTGGGACTCGCTTGCTTTAAAACAGCACTCCTTAGGGGTGGCAGCCAGGCTTCACGCTGACCTTTCGCCATGCAGATGAGCTTTGCACTTAGCTGATTCTGGGCGTAGCTTCCCCAGACTTGGCGAAGCCCCCATGCCCCAGCTGACAGAGGACAGTCCTCACTCCTGCCAGCTGCTTCCCGACTCGCCCGGCCAACAGGAGCAGCCGCTGGCATGCACCTCCGCGGGATGCCCTTCCCTCTGCCGCGGCCAGCCCTGCCCTGCGTGAGCAGCCGGGTCACTGCCGCGTCCAAGTCTCCCTGTGAACAGAGCAGGGTGGGCTGGAGCGTGCTGAGCCCTTGGCACAGAGGCCAGCCTTCCGCAGGAGTAGCTATTTTTTACATTGTTTACTCATCCACTTCTAAAATTGTATAAATAATTTTAGAATAAGTCACATATACACATGGTACAAAATCAAAAAGGTCAAGAGGTCCATAATTCAAAGTTTCTGAGTAAGTGTTTGGCATGAACAGCACTCAGTCCCAGGTGGCTTAAAAAATTCTCCCGGAAAGTTTATTTACTTTTTAGTTTGCCCAACAAACTCAGCACGTCTCTTTTGGCGTTGCAGGTCATATGTCCCCAAGCGGGTGCGAGCGTGCGACAGCCACAGTTCTCGGGACTGCGGGAGCTTACTATGGTTTTTCAAATTGAAGGTATTCTGACTTTTAATGTCAGAAAAACACAAATATATGATAGGTTTTATGATGAAAGGCCCCATCCCATCTCTGTCCCTTGTCACTCAACTACCAAAGACCCTCTACCAGCACACAAATGCAACTTTTAAACTATTTTTAATACTTTGCTATTCACAGTAATAAATTGAGCTACCCAGGTGTGGATGGACAGCCACTGTACCGTCAAATGCCCATGGCCATTTGGGGCACCACTGAAGAAAACGCAGTTATAATTGTCCATGTGAGTCTCCCCCACTTGACTGCAAGCATCCTGAAAGCAGGTGACGATCCCGTCTACCTTCACATCATTAACATGTGCCATGCAGGGAACACCAAGGTGTCAATAAATGTTTCTGGAATCGAGTTGACGGAGCTGTCCACACGCAAAACTTAATTAAGAGAATTCATAACTGCACAAATGTGCAGGAGTTGAACCAACTCTGAGCCAGGGGCTCAGAACACACCACATCCCCATCTCTTCCCATTTCCAGAGCAGCAGCCGAGGCTCATGCGGCCCCTCGTCAGCTTCAGACGCAGTCCTGCCAAGCCGGGCCGGCCCTGTGAGCAGGACATGCCGAGGAGAGGCCCACAGGCCAGAGGATCAGCTGGCTCCAGGCTTGCTTGCTGCGGTCCCAGTGACCTCGCAACTCACCGGGACCTGGCCTCCCCACTCACCGGGACCTGGCCTCGCCACTCACCGGGACCTAGCCTCCCCACTTACTGGGACCTGGCCTCCCCACTCACCGGGACCTGGCCTCGCCACTCACAGGGACCTGGCCTCTCCGGCAGCAGGAACCTCCCTCTTCTAACCACATCCCTGCTCCTGCAAAAGCCTCCATGTTTCTCTGTCCACACCCACCTCTGACCACACACCACTCCAACCGCCACTTGACTGTGTGTCCGTCCCCTGGTTATATGCTAGATTTCATATCACAGCCCTTTATAGTTATTTGATTTCTTCACCTGTTACTTGTCCCTCTCAACAAAATAATAATAAAACAGCTAATAGTTAATATGAGGGAAACTGAGTCAGGCCACGTGTTGGTGGCCTGCCCCAGGTCACAGGCCAAGAGGCAGAGCCCCAGCGCCAGGGCCCAAGTGAGCCAAGTACTGCGCGGCTGGGTGAAGCAGCTGCACATGCCTGCGGCCGGAGGGAGGACGGCAGAGCTGGCTTCAGCAGCGGCGCTGGGATCGGGTCCTGTGGGGAGACAGCCAGTAGCACACAGATCCTGCCCCAGGTCATGGCCGCCGCCCTACGTGGTTGCTCAGGGATGAACATGCCCAGAGAACACATCAGATGGGAAAACACATCAGTACAGTATTGCCAGCGTGCCATGCGTCCCACCCCGAGCACGCTCCTGTCGGTGCTGGGTAAGATGGCCTGGTCCCAGCTCTGAGGGGGCTCCTGTCCCCTGACTCCATCCCTCACCCCTCCACCCGGCCCCAGGAAAGCCAAACTCCATGCAGGTAGGACTGGGCCCTGGTCCTGTTTCTGGTTATCAGGCCTATCACCTGAGCAGATGCCCAGAAGGAGAAAAGGCCACTGCCTGGCCCTCATGCTCTACCCCGGGAGGGAGGAAGCAGGAGGTTGTTAGCAAAGGGATGAGGGAACAAGCCTGCCATCCCCTCACAGGGCGCTGCCTGAGCCTTGCAGGGGACCTGGACACTGTTTCCTCCTCCTGGGACATGTGGCATTCAGGGCACCAGATCAGCCAGCAGAAGCCCCTTCCTGCTCTCTCAAGATGTCAGAGAAGACAGAGAATGGACGGCACGATATGAAGTGCTCAAGGGCCCAGAAGAGAAAACCCCACTTCTCTGGTGGGAGCGTGCCCCCTTTCCCCTGCACAGTGTCAGCCTCGCTCTAGCAATATGCAGCCCACTGTTCCGCCTCTCTCCCTCCTACCACCCGCCCGGCTTCCCTCCAGGGTGCTCTCGGGGCGTACGTGGGGAGAAGGAGTTATGTCGTCTTACAAGCGTGGAAGGAAGGCAAAGAGTTCCAGAAACTACGCCCAGATGCTGAGCAGCTATTCCAGTGTCCCAGACATTTCTTGGGCCCCGTGCTGGCCACAGTCACATGTGTAGCTGATGGAGTGGGAGTCTATCCTCCCTGAGCTCAGTCGGGTCTAGCTCCCCTCTCTGCTGAGTCAGCCGACCACAGAGCACCCCTCGATGTGGCCTCACGCTCCTCTGCGCCTGGCCCCGGATGGAGCCCAGCCTCTGGTGTGGGCAGCTGCCTCCCCACCAAGGCGAACCCACAAACTCTCCACCCAGCTTCCACCCCAAACAAGAGCCCAGCAAGACCCTTCTCTGGGCGCCCCTGTTTTGCCCCGCGTTTTCCTCTTTGAGCCAGCAACAAGGAGCAGGGCAGAGCGGCCCCTCGTGCCCTCGTGCCTGTCCTGACGGCAGCCAGAGGTCTCTGCTCACCACAGGGGAGGATCCCAGTCTAGCCGGCGGGTGCCTGAGGGGGAAAGCTGTGTGTGCAGAACACATCAGAAAATAGCACAGATTTTCTTAAAAAACAGGCCCCTCCTTTACACTATCTGAATTCTGCAGAATGAGCCCCTTGTTGAGTCTGGAGGCAACCTGACCCCAGCCACGCAGGGAGGAGCTGCGTGGCCCCTGCAGGGGACAGCAGGTGAGGTGGATGGAGGACCAGCTTCCAGATGGGAGAAAAGGCACGGTGTGTCTGGGGAACTCTGGGCACCCGCAGGCTCCGTGGGCAGGCACTGAGCTGTCCCACTCACTCTGCAAATGGATGATGTTTCCTTGGGCGACCTGACCCTGAGGAAACAAGCCAAGCCCTGGCCCCAGGGTCTGGTCAGCAGGTTAATTTTAGTGGCGATGAATCAGAAGGGTGATGGGGCTCTGGGGAAGTGCAGGGCAGGCTCTATTCCGGCCTGGAGCACCCCACTGGCAAAGAGCTAGGGACGGCTCGGCCCTGTGGTGGCCACAGGTCCTGGGCCATTTACACTGATCTGCCCCCCGCTGGGAAGTGCAAAGCCCTGGGAGCCTCTGTTTCCAAAATAAACAAACAAGAATATCTCTAGATCGTGGATGCTCTATCAGGAAATAACTACAAGGTCCTGCCTGCCAATTCTCCTTTGAAGATGAACGGCAACAACAAACACAAACCGAAGACAAAGACTGTAGAACCACTAAAACACACGCAGAGCTCTGTTCCAAGGGCGGGGGAGAGAGCACCAAGGAGGGTGAGGTGTGCTGCAGATCAGCTCCTCCTTAGCCCCCACCAGTGTCCCAGGTCAGGACGGAGAAGTCAGGGAACGACACCAGCAGCCGTGGAAATGCAGAACCGCAAGCTGGAGTGGTGGCAGGAGAAAATGCCAGAGTCTCTCCGACAGGGCCCACCTCCATCTCATCAGGACTCAGCTGATAGATGCAGAGGCTGTCTTAGTGTTGGGCTCCACAGAGAAGAGATATGATATGGGTGTGTGGAACCACCCTCTCTGCTGCAGTGGGCTGGCTGTAGCTCACCTACACCCTGGTTCCTGCTCCAGGAAGGTGACGGGGCCCAAAGGAAACTGCGGAGATGTCTGGGTCAACAGAGACCACTTTGAATCTTAACTCAGCGACCCCTTGGGGCATTCATCATGCCAGGAAGGAGGCCAAGAGATGGAATGGAAGTAACTGCTGGAGTCAGGAGGACTTGGGTTTTTCCCTTGGGGTTTGGGGGACAGAGGGGTAGATGCTGACCCTGGAGTAGTGTCAGGATTCGGGCTGAGCATCGTCTCTCCATGCCAATCCCACCACAAAAGCCAGATCAGAGAGGACCCGTTGCCGGGCTGCATCCCCATTCTTCAACAACCACTCGGGACGTGCCAGCCCTGTGCTGGCAGCTGGGGAGACAAGGATAGAGGCCAGGTGTGCCCTCTGTCACTGGACGGCCCAGGACAGGCATCCCGCACCACACCCTGGGTTTCCTGCCTGGTGCCCTTGTTTCAGGCGGCTCCCTCAGCCGATCTATTAATACCTGCAGGTGCCCATTCTCTTTGTGATTTTTTTGTCCTCCTCGGCTAGAGGGAGGCCATGTTCTCCTGCAACTCTCTGAGCACTTTGTCTTCTAGAATTATTTTCAGCTCTGGTAGAGAATAATTTTCAGGGCAACATCCTTTCCCTGGTCACGTACACAACACTGGCGGCTCTTCCCGCGGTGCTGCGCCTTCTCGCACACTCCTACGTGACAGTAGCTGCTAAAACAGCTGCTATTGCTTCTGCTGTTCTTCCCCGGCCTGACGTCACACGCTGACAGCCCCATGCCAGCCCTCTCTGCTCTCACCTGACAGGCAGACAGCAAGGTCAGGACTCAGGGCAGCTAAGGAATGGAGGCTTTGCCCAACCAGGTGTGATTCTGGGCTCTGGAGGCCACTTCCAGGGGCTGACATGTGAAATTGTCAGTCATTGTTCTCAACATCAAGGAGGTGACCCCGCTTCCCGGTCCAAGAACACCACCCGGCTCCTTGCCTGGACAAGGCACAATCATAGGCTCATTGTTTTCCTTTGTTTTCTTTTACTTCCCTGCAAACGACCTCGAGTGACCACTGTTGAGTGTGACCATGCACCCAGCGCAATTAGAATTTGTGATGACTATCGGCCTCCCCTCTGTCCCCACTACCTTTCACCTAGGTCCTCACAGGCTCTCATGCTGACTTTCCTTCTTGAACTGTCTTATGCTGTGCGTGTGCACACATGTACGTGTGTGTGCGCGTGTGTGTGTGCATGTGTCATGTGGGCACATGTGCGTGCACTTGTGCCTCTCCACTAAATTCTGGTTGGTAGAAATCCTGTATTTATACCCCAAGTTCAGTACAGAACTAAGGTGATAGGCATCTGTAAATGTTTGCCTGTTGAATTCAACTGAACGTCGCAGTTTATCCTCTCCAGTTCTAGACACAGAAGAGTGGCTCCAATGATGGGCACCTGAACACTGAAATCAGCATGTTGAGAGAGTGACTACTGACACGCTAGCCATCTTCGTGGTAGTCTGTGGTGTGTGTTAAATAGGAAAGTAGGTATTTCTGCCCTCCCCCTCAGCTGGTAACTGCTGTGACATTTTTCAGCCACATCAACAAATGCAGGGCCTAACGTAGTGCAACCGCATCTGCTCAGGTAGAAGGATGAGGTCACCTGGACAGCTGCTGGGGTCAGGCCCGAGGTCACCTATGGGCCTGTGGAGGGAGCTATTCTAAAGCTCAGGGGCCAAAAGGAAGATTGGAGAATTCCAGGACTCCAGGGTGACTTGAGGGGGGGGCTGCTCCTGGGTCGGCACCCCCTCAAAGATGTGCAGTTTTTCTGTGTGGAGTAGGGTTCTAGAATCATTGGAGCTCATCTCCTCCTAGCCACACAGACTACTTAAGAGACAGCTATCCTGTCTTTGAAAATATCTATTGTAAAGCTATGATCTTTGATAATTTTTATCCTTATGTAACTATTGGAAATTCTGAAAATTTGAAATGAATCATCATTAACTATCAAAGGGAAGCACCAGTGAGAACATTTCTAGCATCTCACAACGCTCATGATTGTTCTCAGAGTAGATTTGGTATGTCATCTCATTATATTCTCTCAGTGATGCCAAGTGTGCTTGCTTCGTCATTCATTGCTTACACACGTGGAGCTGAGGATCAACTCGCACAGGATCACAGAATTGGCAACTAGGTGTTCTGCTGTTAATTCTTACTATTCCATCATATGAGCAAATTTACTTTGTACATACTAAAAAAACTCCTTCACTGGGAGGGTATTTATTACATACCAAGCAACAAAAGTCCCAAGCAGTTTATGAGTTTATGTGCCGGTGAAAAGAGGATGAGAGATGGCACGAGGCTTATTTCTGCGTGGGTTTATTTGGAGTAATCTCTTTATGAAGGAAATTCGAAGGCTAAAAAGTAAAAAAAAGAGAGAGAAAATTAGACATTACCTTACTTACCAGACAATGCTCCTGCCTCACCTGAGCACCCGTTGCGGACGCACTGCTTCACAAAGCGACGCAGACACGCCATGTCAGTCCTGACAATCAGGCGTTCCTTCTACATATCGCCTCCCTCTGCATGAGACACAGTTAATCTCTTCCACATGACACAGCCACAGGCATTCTTTTATTAATACAATCCTGGACTATGATCCAGTGCAGCCCCCATTTCAACCCCATATTAAAACAGGTAGCCATCAACTGTCTCCTGAAATACCCCTGGAAAATACTCCTCCTACTTGGTGTCAACCCTTGGATAAATTCACCTATCCAGGTGCACACAAACCCATCTTTTAGCTTATCATTCAACAAGGGACAGTCAGTGCAAAGCATGCTAGATATTGTTTCTCATGAAGGTGAATGGGATACTTAACTAAAGTTGTGACCAGAAAGACAAAGGGTCCTTATTGACATGCTGAAACCCTACAATCCAAACAAAATGCAACTCTCCCAGACCAGTAATATTGTCAAATGAAGAAGCTGATTTGTTTAAAATAACCCAGTCTTAGAGTTTCATGGAACCCACAAAAGCAACCAGTGATTACAGCTTCGTCTTGTTGTAGCTTATAAACTATTGTTTCTAAAAAATCCATTCTAAAATATTTCCTGAGATTATTGTCACTACTCTGTTGTTTGAGGAAACCATATTATTAAGTTTTGTTTTGTTTGTTTTGTTTTCCTGTGGTTGTGTTTGGTTTAGGTTGGGACTGATTTATCCATCTCATTTATTCTAATACACGTCACTTTCTTCAGGCTTCAGGGGTAAACTCTCGGATGCTAATGAAAGAGACTGCACTTGGAAGGTCTAGGAATGTTTCTGATCAAAATAAATGCTGAGCTCAGAGCCAGGGGCAGGCAAGGGGCTCTGGGCTGGGTGGAGTGAGGTGGGGAGAAATTTAAAGACAAAAGAAACAACAAATGAAAGAAGAGGTCATGTCAAAATGCAAAAGCGATTCTCCCAAATCCAAGAGTATTTTAGGCAAATTATGAGGACCAGTATGAGAGAAAGTTTTAGACATAAGGCCAACATACAAAAAAATAAATATTCACCATGGACAACCAATTAGAAAATGTAATTTAAGAAAGAGGATTGTCTTTACAATAGCAAGAAACTATTAATATATGTTTGGTGAAAAATTCCACAGAAGAGGCACAAAATCATTATGGAGAAATTTTTTCAGTTTTCTCGAAGTACATATAAGAAGACCTGAAAAACTGGATTGGACACCGTGGCTGTAAATAAAGACTTAATATTGTATCAATACCAGTTTTGCCCCAAATAATTCACAAGTGAAATTATTTGATGAAATTTCCATCAAAATTCCAAACAACATTTCCATGGAGTTTGTTGGGGTAATTTTAAAGGTCATTTGAAAAAGTAAAGGTACAAAATAGTTGAGACAATTTTGGAGTCAAAGTATAAGTAGAATAAGACAAAAGACTGGCACATCACACCAAATACCAAGACTATGGAAAAGATCTAGGGATTGAAAGAGTGTAGTATTGACCTGAGAAAAAACAAGCCAATTTAACAAAATAGAAAACCCAGAAATAGGCCCACACATTTATGAGAACTTGAAGTACGACAGAGATGACATAAATCAGTGGGGAGAGGGGGGACAGTTTAATAAATGGCGCATGACATCTGGCTTTCCATGTAGAGAAAGACAAAATCATTCATAGTATCGATTAGTTTCAGATAGATCAAAGATTCTACCACTTACTAGAATTGTGATCTAGTTACTTAACCTCCCTGCCTCTCAGTTTCCTCATCTGTAAAATTGAAATAATAACAATCAATAACTACTGGGGTTATTGTGAAGATTAAATGAGATAATTTTTGTGCACCACTTAGAACAGCACCTGGTACATTGAAGTGTTTGTTAAATTAAAAAATTAAAGTTAAATTTTAGAGACAAAATGAAAACTTCTGGAAGAAAATATATACAAATATCTTCATGACATCAGGAAAGGTGGGAATTTTTTTAACTAAGTGCAAAAATCATGAACATGAAAAAGAATAAATTTGACAACATTAAAGTTTACAAATCTCTACAACTAGGGATATCATAGCTATCCTTTTAGTTTGAAATCAACTCCAAGAGCAAGAGAAGATATTTACAATGAGTATAATAGAAAATATTCAGCATATATAAAGAACTGCTACAGAGAAGAAAAAGACAAACGAGCCAATGGAAAATGCGAACAAAGGATATGAATAGGCAGTGCAAAGAAGAAATCCAAAGTCAGTAAACACACAAACGGCGTTCAATCTCACTGATAACCAGAAAAGTATACATGTACCCACTAATCTAGCAATGCCAGGGGAGAAAGCAGGGAAGCAGAAATGTTCATACCCTGATGGTGGAATTCTAATTTAAATAACCACTCTGGAGAGAAATTTGGCATTATGCAGAAAATGCAAAGCTCAGCATACCTTGGGGTCCAGCATAACCCCCCACCCACAGGCTTCCCATTTTTCCATAAATGGTAACCCCATTTTTCCAATTGCTTAGATCAAAAACCCTAGAGCCGTCCTTGACTCCTCTGTTTCTCTCACACCACATCTCACTTCTCTGAACGTGCCTCAGTCCATTTGTATCGCTATAAAGGAATCCCTGAGGCTGGGTAATTTATAAAGAAAAGAATTTTTTAGCTCACGGTCCCGCAGGCTGCACAAGAAACACGGCCCCGACACTTGCTCCGTGAGGGCCTCGGGAAGCTTCTGCTCATGGCGGAAGGCGCCAGCGTGTGCAGGTCGCACAGTGAGAGAGGAAGCGAGAGGGGAGGCACCCGGCTCTTTGAAGCATCAGCTCTCGAGGGAACTAACACAGCAAGAACCCATGATCATGAGGAAGGCGCCCAGCCACTAGTGAGGGGCTGCCCCACAGCCCACCTCCAACACCGGGACCACGTTTCGACATGAGCTTTGGATATGTGACTATCCAAACCATAGCAGAAAGCCTACTGGCTTTTTGTCAGGATATATCCAGAGTTCTTCCACGTCTGGCCACCTCCACCAACGCCCTCTGGTCCAAGCCGCCGTCATCTCTCTCCTGGACCATTGTAAGAGCCTCTCACTGTCCATCTGCTTCCACGCTGGCTGCCTTTCAAAGTATTTTCAGCATATCAGCCAGCGTGGTCCTGTCAAAACAGAAGTCAGAGTATGCTACTCCCCAGCTCAAAACCCCCCACAGCTCCCCATTTCACTCAGAACAAAAACCCAGTGACGTGCATAGCTGCAGGACCCCCACGATCTGGCTCCCAGCTCCTCTTTGCCTTCATCTCCCGGTGGCCCCCACTTCCTGCCTCTGCCCCAGCACTTGGGCCTCTACGTGGTCTTTGAATTTGGAGCATGTTTCCACCTCAGGCTTTCGCACTTGCAGGTTCCTGGGACTAGAATGTTTGTCCCCACCAATCCACCTTCCTTAAACCTGACTCACGTGGCGCCTTCTCAGTGTGGCCTTTCTCCCCAGGACCGACACCCCTCCACTACAAATACACACTCACGTAATCCGTGACCTTCTGCTTCTCTATGATTTGGGGCTTTCTCTCGCCTTTCAAATGTAAGTCTTGAAGGAAGGACTATTTGTCCCTTCTGTTCACTGTGATGTCCTTCAGTACATAGTCAGAACTCAATTAACATTACTTAAATAAATGACTATAAAAATTGTAAAGCTACAATCTTCCAGGCACTGTATTAAGGTCTGGAAAACAGAAGTGGTAGGGGGCGGGGGAAGAAAAAGAGACCCCATCTTCAGGGAACTAAAAAAAATTGAGCTAACATGTATACATATGGACATATAATTTAAAATAATTAAGGATGTTATGAAGGAAAATTCTGTCATCTCCACCCCACTGGGCTGGTTGTTTTGTTTTATTTTATTTTGTTTTCTTATTGCTATATTAACTGTGAAAGCGCATCATCCCCTTCATAAGAATAAATTATTTCTTGGTGTTCTCAATTGCTCCACTATGACTATCACTGGATTTGGGGAAGTCAGAAATTCATGTTTCTGTCCTTTGTTGCAGTGTCAAACGGGGACCGCACTCAGATGTTTCATTGATGACTATAAGCCTGGATGACAAATTGGAGAACTCCTTTCTCCTCTCGTAGATGCCATTCAGCATTCCAGACGGCAATGCTCTCAAACCCTTGGGAACGCCAATATCTAAGCACCTGGTTGAGTGGACTCTGTGAGAGGTGGGGCTTCGTGTCTCCTTTTGTTCATGGAATGTCACAGTTTTTTTATGACTAAAAAGGACCTCCTTGCAGTGGTGAGCTGCGGATGGTTTTTGGAACATGGAGCCCCAAATCACCAACTTCTCATTATTTCTTCCAGCCCAGCCCTAAATCCACACTCGGTTGCATTTGAAAAATAGGTGAAAGATCTCGGGAAAGAAGCCATAGAGCGCTTGAAGATTACACTGGATGAAGAGAATCATCTTTATTGAACCCAGATATAAAGAGAAGGGCCCGCTCCTGGGGAATCCCGCCAGCAGGCCGGAGCACACACTCTCTTGGAGTGGTGCACCCTGAACTCTGCTGCTTATGTAACTCAAAAGTTTTGTCTTTTCGCCTCTTTATTTGGCAGGCATGGATCTGTTTTTTATTGTCTTCGCCACATGTTCTCTCCTTGGTGCATGTTGCAATTGTTGACTTGTACAGCATCAAAAAGAAACAAAGCAAGCCTCCAAGAAGAGCAGAAGTTGACCAGACCCAAAAGCAACTCATGGAGTTTGAGCTGAACTCACTCAGAGCAGGGCAAGAAGACAGAGGCTTACCCAGAGCCAAGCATCTGCGTCCAGAAGCCCCTGCGCCTGGATGAACCTGCACACAGCCAGCTGCCCGCGGGGCGCCGGCTCTGGGCAGCTGCGCTCAGAGAACTAAGGCATCGGCCGTCTTGCCTTGGCATTCGTGTGTTTCTAGCCCCAGGGAGCTGGGAGAGTTCTCACAGATTCCATCAGCCGTGGCAGTAGATCTATCTCTGGGTTTATATGACGTGTGTTCCAGGCACACTATGTCTGTTGACTCAGTGGCATATTCTCTTACCCTCCTGATTGCATCAGCCTTTTCAATGGCCCAGAGGTGCCTGGCTGTAGACTGCACATTTCAACTACCCAGGCCCCCAGCTCAGGCCTGGCAACAAGCACCCAGCTCAAGACGCAGCATGACCTTGTGTGCCTGGTCCCTACACTGCCTGGGAGTCACCCCTCCTGACCGCTAACAGCATAGATGAATCCACAGGAGAACGTTCGGATCCCAATTGCCTTACTATTACACGTACAGTCAACAGTTACCCGTGTCTACACCTCATTTCCCCTCCCCGTTCATCTATTCATCCATTCACAGGCAGTGCCGCGAAGAGACACGAATCCCACTGGTGCGATTCTTATGCTCACGGGCCTCCATTTCCTCATCTTCAAAATGAGGGCAACAGCGTAAGATGACCATGAGGAGTAACTAGGAGAACGTGTGTCACATGCAGCAAGAACGTCCCTCCCAGCCCATAGGAAGCAGCCCATAAATTCCTTCCCACTTCCTTCATTCCTTCCTCTGTTCATTCCTGCCATTCTCTCTTTTTCTCTTTCACTCATTCATTCCTTTTTGCTTGTTTTCCTCAGCAGTGTCTCCTAGAAGCAGTCTCTGGCGCCTCCCACCCTTGGCAGCTGCCAGCACAGCCAGCTCCCAGGAGGACGGCCCCTGGCCAACTCCGCGCTCTCCCGTTCTCACACCAGGTGCAAAGGACGCTCCCGGGGCAGCCCCCAACCCCGACGGGGCGGGCACGGCAGCTGCCAGGCCTGTGGCTTCCACCTACCCCTGTCCTGATCCTTCTGATGGGGCCACCCCTGACCCCAGACTCTTCCTCTCAGTGCCCTGCCCTGACCTCCCAGTGCCTCCACCCTCAGTGCCGTCACCGCCAGCACCCACTTTCCCTGGGCATGTCTCCCAGTCACCTTCAGCCAGTTTCCTGACCCTTCCACGTTCCTGCTTTTGGATTTCTTGAACCTGCTCCTCCTCCTTACCCATTTCCTTTGCCTTAATTCAGGCCAGCACTTTCCTTCCCTGATTACAATGATCCCGCATCCCGGATCCTGTCTCCAGTGGGCTCTCATCAGTGCATTCCCAGGGTGGGACCCAGCCCTACCGACTGCTGGCACTCCCTGAAGGTACCAGCCCCCTCCCACCTCTACTCACACCCTCACACCAAGATCTCTCCCTGAAGCTCCCCACCCTCTTCACCTACCCCCAGTCCCCAAGTCCTCCTGCCATGAGCCAGTGTGTTCAGTGATGAGGGCACAGCCATGCACAGTCTTTGCTCCTGGGGATCTCACGGCCCGCACACAGGGAGCAGGTGATGAGGCAGTGCCCAGTTTCCAGGACTCTCGCTGACTGTCCTGCACGTATTGAGCTAGGACAGTACCATGCTAGGCAGGGGCGGGGACGCCGGGACATGGGAAAGCTCACGGAATGGTCCTCACCATCTGGAGTTCACGCTCCCACATTGTGATCTCTCCAGCAGTGGCTGATGCAAAGGTTCCCGGGTGACTCTATGGGAACAGCTGCCCCTTAGTCCAAAGCATCCCTCCATGGGAACAGCTGTCTCCTCCATCTGAAGCATCCCTCCCCAGGGGGCCACAGCCATGGTGGCCTCTGTGGAGAGACTGTCTCGCTCTGGACATTTCAGTGGGGGTGAGACGGAAGCACCTTCACCCCTGCATGGATGAATCAGGCTGCAGCTGGATGGGCCGGAAGTTCATGGCTGGACAGAGAAGTGGTTACCAGACCCGGGTCACTGCCTGACCTGTCAGCAGCCTGTTCCAGGTCACCTGGCAGCCGGCTGTCCACCTGTCTGCCCAGCCCATGGAGTGTGTAGCCTCCAGAAACTGCCCTCTGAGCAGGAAGCTCTGCAGCCCTCCCACCCAGAGCCCCTCGAAGAGATTTCCTCGTTGCCCTCAACGTTGCCTCACAGAGAAACAAGAGATTGCAATTGCGTGCCTTCCTAATTACCAGAAGAAAGAAAAGGCGAAGAAAATATAGACCATTTAGCGAAATATATTAAATAGAAATCACAAATAACCACAAGAAGGAACATGAGCCGTAGAATGAAAGTAAGAGCAAGGATACCTGTAACAACAGTCACGTGAATGAGATACGTCCAGCTGGGGTCAAAAGTGCAGCTTGCTACGGAAATGAGGACTCCTCAGCAAAGCCACCCAGGAATGCCGACAGAGAGGGACAGCACAGAGGGACACCAGACACACTCAGAAAGAAATGAGGAAAAAGCGGGGGGGGGGGGTCTTCCGTATTAACATCACAAAACTAGCTGAATATCAAGTTTAAAAAGGCATTAAAATTTCATAAAAACCACATTATAATGAAACATATAATTCATAATAAACATTTCCCTGTCATAATCCTTGGTGTGCCAAATTATATACTACTAAATATCAAGCAAAAAAATTGACATATCTAGAAGAGAAAACCTCCTTATCGATGCCTCATTATCAGAAATAGACACATACACCCTCTACGTCATTCTCCGTACCCTTGCCCTGGCCTGGGTTGGTTATTATGCTCATAAGTACATAAGTTATAATATGTGCTATGGTTTATAATATGTGCTATGGTTTGAATATTTGTTCCTCCTTAAAACTCATGTTGCAATGTAATTGCCACAGTAATGGCTTTAAAAGGTGGGACCTTTAGGAGGTGATTAGGCCATAAGGGCTCTGCGCTCAGGAATGGGCTGATGCCATTATCATGGGGGTGAGTGTGTCCTTTCCCTCTCCCCCTTTTCCTCCTGCTGCCTCTTTCTCCCTCTCATCTTGCACCATGGATGGCACAGCAAGAAAGCCCTCACCAAATACCACTGCCTTGATACTGGATTTCCCAGCCTCGAGAACTGTGACCCAATAATTTCTGTTTCCTATAAATTACACAGTCTCATAACAGCACAAAACAGACAAAGACACCTGATTATTGTCTCTGTCTCCCCTACTAGACAATAAATTCCACACAATTCCAAAGACCTACAATAATAACTATATGTTAAGTATTCAATACTTATTTATTGAATGAGTCCATTAATAACAAAATGAGAAAAAAAAATGCCCAAATTAGAAATAGCAAAGGAAAATGTATTCCAAACACAAAGGACATTAAAGCAATTGGAAGAGAATATTTTGTTCATCCATCTGGTAATAACTGAGAAAACTTGAATAATATCAAAAATTTTTCCTAGGAAAGGTAAATTGCCAATATTAACTGAAATATAGGCTAAAAAAAGAAGTATTAGTATTTGGCCATATAGAGAAAGCTCTGTGTGTGTGTATGTGTGTGTTTGTGTGTGAGTATGTATGGCAAGCAAAATATATATATAAATATATATCTCCAAAACTATGGATGTTTTATATTATTATTTTTTTTTTTTTTTTTTAGAGACGGGGTCTCGCTCTTGGTCAGGCTGGTTTCGAACTCCTGACCTTGAGCTATCCACCCGCCTCGGCCTCCCAGAGTGCTAGGATTACAGGCGTGAGCCACCGCGCCCGGCCATGAATGTTTTATATTATTAATTAGAAAAAATGTGATTGGAAAATTAGCAGCAAGCAATTCTATAGGGTTTATAGCCAAGAGACAAATTACTGCGTAATTAGGTAATCACATCTTTAGCTTTATTAGGTTATGCCATATTGTTTTCTAAAATGATTATATTATACCCCCACCTGCAATATATAAGAATTCCTGTCTTACTATATCCTTACCAACAGCTGATATGGTCATGTTTTCCATTTTTGCCAGGTTGGAGATTTTAAAATTTTACATCACTGTGGTTTTAATTTGCATTTCCCTAATAACTAATAAGGTTAAGCATTTTCCATATGTTCAATGACTTTTGACATTTCTTCTACAAAAATATGACTCTTGACATTTGTTCTTCTATAAAATATAGCTTCAGTTTTTCTATTGGGTTCTTTGTCTTCTTGGTTTGTAGGTTTATTTACATGTACTAAATACTAATCCTTTGTGGTTATATCTGCTGGGAATCTCTTTTCCCTGTTTGTGGCTTGTCTATTCACTTTCTGCATGATACTTTTTGAAGAACATAAGTTCTTAATTTTAATGTGGTTGAGTTTATTAATCTATTTCTAGTGTGTGTTTTCTGCATTTGGCTTAAGAAATATTTCCCCACCCTGCAAGTCATAAAGTTATTCTCCTAAATATGTTCTTCCAAAAGTTTTTTTTTAAATCTTTCCTTTCACATTGACATCTTTAGAATTGTTTTGTGTGTAGTGTGATTTGTGGATCTAATCTCATTGTTTTAAAAATGGATGATCACCTATAACACATCAAGTTTCCATCTAAGAAAGGGTCTGTTTGTGCACTCTTTTTTCTTTTTTTTTATTATGGGGGTACAAGTATTGTTGGGGATACATATATTGCCCCTGCCACCCCTCCCCCACCCCGCCTTGCCAGAGCTTCAAGCATGTCCAACCCTCAGGTGGTGCGTACCTCACCCAATATGTTCATATACACCTTTCCCCTCCTCCCCCCTCCCACCAATCCACCACCCAATAAAAGGGTTTTTTTTGTTGTTTTGGGGGGTTTTTTTGGCATTTTAGTTACATTGTATATCTTTTCCTCTCCCTAAGGAGGGCTAGAGGTAATCCCTTCCCCCCAACAATGTACATCACATCCCTAAGATGTGGGTCTCCCCTCCCCAATCCTTGGTGAACATTACAACTATTCGATAATCATAGTTTAAATCAGTCAGTACCAATTTGATGGTGAGTAGATGTGTAGCCC
>VBSM01003210.1:1400353-1414939 GCA_008086735.1 Cheirogaleus medius
AACTATCATTAGAGCAAATAGACAACCCACAGAGTGGGAGAAAATATTTGCCCCTATGCTTCTGATAAAGGCCTAATAACAAGAATCTATCTAGAACTTAAAAGAATTAACAAGAAAAAATCAAACAACCCCATTAAAAATGGGCAATGGAAATGTGCACTCTTTTTACTACATGACTGATGCACTGTGTCTCTCTATAATACTACATTGTCTTAATTATCTTCATTAAGATTATCTTCATTGTCTTCATAAAAAGCCTTGATTTCTTAGAGGCCAGGCATATCCACTTAGCACTATCTCTTGCAGAATCAGGGCTATTTTTGTTCTTTTCCTCATTATGAATTTTATTAACAGCTCGTAAATTTACAAGAAAAATTGAGTTGAGAGTTTCATTGAAATTTTGTTGCATCTATGGATCAACTTGTGGTGAATTAATATCTGTATGAATATTAAGCATTCCTGTCCATGAAAATGGCATATCACTCCATTTATTTAGATTTTCTTTTCTAGTAAAATCTTATAATTTTATTTGTAAAGATATTATACAGTTTTATTATATTTATCCCTAGGTATCTTTCTCTCTTTATTCATTTTACAAACACTTATGTATCAATTACTATGAGCAAGGTACTGTTCTAAGTATTTTGTATGTACTATCTCCTCAAAAAAACATATTAGATAGGTACAATCATTGTCTCATTATCCCACTTTTCAGTAAAAGATACTGAGGCAAAAGAGATTAAAGAATCTGACCATATGAAATATAGACTTATTTTTTCTAGATCTGTAAAAAATGATGTTGGTATTTTAATAGGGATTGCATTCAAACTGTGGATTACTTTGGGTAGTATAGACATTTTAACAATGTTGATTCTACCATTCCATCAACATGGTATTGTTTTCCACCTGTTTGTATCCTCTGCTATCTCCTTCCTAGTGTTTCCTAGTTCTCCTGTAGAGCTCTTTTACCTCCTTAGTTAAATATGTTCCTATGAATTTTATTTTCTTTGTTGCTATTGTGAAGGGTATTGAGTCTTTTATTTGGTTCTCATTTTGACTGTTGTTGGCATATAGGAATGCTACTGAGTTCTGTACATTGATTTTGTAACCTGAGACTTTGCTAAATTTGTTTTTCAATACCAGTAGTCTCATGGCAGAATCTTTGGGGTTTTCTAGATATAAGATCATTCCGTCAGCAAAGAGCAATAGTTTGATCCCTTCTGCCCCCATTTGGATGCCCTTGAATTCCTTCTCTTGTCGGATTTCTCTGGCTAGGTCATCCAGCACTATGTTGAATAGAAGTGGTGATAAGGCAACCTTATCTGGTTCCAGTTCTAACCAGAAATGCTTTCAATTTTTCCCCATTCAGTATGATGTTGGCTGTAGGTTTGTCATATATGGCTTTTATCATTTTTAGGTAAGTCCCACTTATACCTATTTTGTTAAGTGTTCTTGTGATAAAAGGGTGTTGAATTTTGTCAAACTCTTTCTGCATCTACCAGAAAAGACCCCATATAGCAAAAGCAATCTCAAGCAGAAAGAACAAGTTGGGAGGCATCAATTTACCAGGCTCCAAGCTATACAACAAGGCTATGGTAACTAAAACAGCATTGTACTGGCACAATATCAGAGACATAGACCAATGGAACAGAACAGAGAACCTACATATAAAACCATCCTCATATAGCCATCTAATATTTGACAAAGCAGACAAAAACATATACTGGGAAAAGAATCCTTATTCAACACATGGTGCTGGGAAAATTGGATAGCCACATGTAGAAGATTGAAACAGGATCTGCACTTCTCACCTCACAAAAATAAACTCACTGTGGATAATAGACTTAAAACTAAGGCATGAAACTGTAAGAATTCTAGGAGAAAATGTTGGAAAAGCTCTTATAGACATTGGTGTAAGGAAAGAATTTATGAAGAAGACCCCAAAGGCAATGACAGCAACAACAAAAATAAATAAATGTGACCTAATTAAATTAAAAAGCTTCTGCACAGCCAAGGAAACTCTCATGAGAGTGAACAGACAATCCACAGAATGGGAGAAAATATGTGCATGCTGCACATCTGATAAAGGGCTGACAACTAGAATCTATATAGAACTCAGGAAAATCAGCAAGAAAAAATCAAACAACCTATCAAAAAGTGGGCAAAGGACATAAACAGAAACTTTTCAAAAGAAGATAGACTCATGGCCAAGAAACATATGAAAAAATGCTCAACATCTCTAATCATCAGGGAAATGTAAATCAAAACCACAATGAGATATCACTTATCTCCAGTGAGAATGGCCTTTATCAAAAAGTCCCAAAACAATAAATGTTGATATGGATGTGGAGCAATGGGAACACTCACACACTACTGGTGGACTGCAAACTAGTGCAACCTCTGTGGAAAGTAATATGGAGATACCTCAAAGCGATACAAGTAGATCCACCATTTGATCCAGTAATTCCATTACTGGGCATCTACCCAAAGGAACAAAATACACTCTATAAAAAAAACCATCTGCACTAGAATGTTTATAGCAGCACGATTCACAATTGCAAAGATGTGGAAACAACCCAAGTGCCCATGAGTGGATTAATAAAATGTGGTATATGTATACCATGGAGTACTACTCAGCCACAAAAAAACAATGGTGATCTAGTACCTCTTGTATTATCTTGGATAGAGCTGGAGCCCATTATACTAAGTGAAGTACTCCAAGAATGGAAAAACAAGCACCACATGTACTCACCATCAAATTGGTATTAACTGATCAGCACTTATGTGCACATATAGTAGTAACATTCATCGGTGTCACATAGATGGTAGGAGAGAAGGGGATGGGTATATTCACACCTAATGGGTGCAGTACACACTGTCTGGGGGATGGACACGCTTGAAACTCTGACTCGGGTGGGGCAAAGGCAATATATGTAACCTAAGCATTTGTACCTCCATAATATGTTGAAATTAAAAAGAAAAGAACTTGACCAAGGTCACATAAATAGAAATGATGAAGAGAGAATTTGAACCTGAGTCCATGCTATTAACCAATACATAGGTTAATTTCAAATTTATTTTAATAATAATTTATAATGCTATTTTTAGTGTATAAAAATCCAAATCACTTGTATGTGGATATTATATCCAGCATCCTTGCTAAGCTCTTATTGATTCCAATGATTTAATTGTAATGTTCTGTGAGATTTAGCATATAGACAATAATATATCTGTGAATAATCATATTTCTAATTCTTTCATTCTAATTTTTATTTTTTACTGTTTTTTACCTTTTTAATTGATAAAAATTATATATATTTATGCTGTACAACATGATGTTTTGATATATGTGTGCATTATGGAATGAATAAATCAAGCGAATTAACATATCCATTACCTCATACACTTATCACTTCTCTGTGAAGAAGCTTTTTAGTTCTATGCCAACCCATTTGTCCATTTTTGCTTTTGTTGCCTGTGCTTTCGGGGTGTTACCTAAGACCTCTTTGCCAAGACCCATGTCAAGAAGCTTTTCTGTTTCCCTGTAGCAGTGTTACCATTTCAGGTCTTTAATCCACTCTGAGTTGATTTTGTTATACCTCTCAATTAATTTTCTAGTCTTATTTTTAGCTTCTAAAAGACTTTAAGATTAGAATTTTCAATTCTTTGAGTATTCAGTCAAACTGGCTTATGAAATTAACTGGGCCTAGTGTTTTCCTTAAGGACATATTTTTTAAACTAAGGATTCATGTTTTTCATAAACGTAGATTGACTCAGGTTTACTATTTCTTCTCAAGTCAGTTTTGGTAATTTATATTTCCAATAAATATTTCCACTTCACCTGATTTCAGATTTATTATAGTAAAATTGTTCATTATATTCTATTTTTTTATCGTTTGAATCTCAATTCTGTTTGTGATTATACCCTGTTTCACTCCTAGCATTGGTTTGTTTTGGTTTTGGTTTTAGTTTTACTGCCTTCTCTCCATTTTGTTGAAGTCTATGAATCTAAGGATTGGTGTTTGTTCTCTTCATCCCCTCCATCCACTCAGAACCAAGCCCAAGTCAGCAAGCATCTATCCCAACTCTGATACTCGAGAACCAGGGATCCATCACCTCTTCCTGTCTAGGACCAGAGAGTAAATATTTTCTGCTCTGTGGTCCACATGTTGCAACTACCCAATCCTGCCCTTGTTTTTCAAAAGCAGCCATGGATAGATAACATGATAATGAAATGGCGTGGCTGTGTTCCAGGGACACTTTACAAATCAGGTGGCAGGCTAGGTCTGGCTCATAAGCTGGAACTGGCACTTTCCAGCTCTAGATTCCAGAGCTGGAGTGTCTGGCATGGTAGCCACTAACTGTTTCAATTTGTGACCATTTAAATTAGTAAAAATTAAATATTTAAAGCTTAGATCTTTGGTCACATTAGTCACACCACGAGTGCTCCACACCCACGCGTAGCTACAGATGCGGAGCATTTCCATCAACGCAGGTCTTAGCGCTGAGTGCGGCTCTGACGCACAGGGACTTCCCAGCTTCACCCACTGAAGTCGTCTTCTTTCATGGAGTTCTTTAATTGGTGCAGAACCTTGATTAGACCCCTAGGCTTTTTCTTTTGTTCCACTGTGAAGCCTATACAAAGCCAAGCTCCAGGTCCCAACCTTTATAGACAATGTTAGCTGCCTGTCCTCGCTCTACTCCCAGGACAAAAACGGAGTGGAGCTTGCTTACCTTTCCAGCTTGGAGCCTCTTGATCACTTCTAGCCTTTAAGGACATTCTTTATCCTCACATATGATTAACCACGCACTTTAAACATTTTTTTATAGTCCATCCTGCATCTTTAGATGATCTGCACTGGTTTGGTTTTTCTATCTATCTGGTCAGTCATAGTACCAAAAATGGAAATCTCATCGCTGGATTTTGCCATAGAAAACTTTTTTCTCTTCCTTCTTTTCTTTCTTCCTTTCTTCCTTCCCTTCCTCTTTCTTTCTTTCTTCCTCTCTTAGAAAGTATGTGGGAAAGTCTGACTCCTGTGACTAAGTGGAAAGCTCCCCTTCTTAGGCAAACACTAGGAAAGATACTACCTCAGGCTTGGGATGAGAGCTCCGACCCGACTGGACAGTCCGACACCACATTCTAAATACATCCCTGACACACACTTCCCGATGCGCATTTGAAGTATAATGATAAAGGGTGATTTCTAGCAAGTCTGTTTCTGATGGGTTTGTCCTTAGGTGGTTTAATTGGTCACTTCTAGGGAAGAATTGGCTGGCCGGGTTTAATTGAGGACAGTGTGAAAGAACATTCTATTACCCAGAGAGTAAATGCATGTGTCCTGTGGGAGGAATAAAGAAAAAGCAAATGGCAGCAATTCGGGGAAAAAACTGAGTACCTTTTCCCAGCGGGACCAAGGCTGGGATGTGGCTGAGCTACTAATATCTGGACAAGTAGCAAGAGCTGGGGATAATGAGCAGGGACATCTGATGCTGAAAGGTCCCAGGTGAGCTGGGAAGTGATCTCACAGCTGGGGAAAGTCTTGTGGCCCTGGACAAGGACAGCCTGTTTTCCTTCTCTCTTTGACTTGGAAACTTTTGTGAAGGGTGACAGTTGTGTGAAGACGTGAGAAAAACAATCCTTTCTCTTCAATTCTAGGGTTTTAAGGTTTATTGTGGTTTATGTTAATCAAAACCCTTTATAACCTAAACCTAGAGTAGAGAAGCTCATAAAGACAGACAATAGAATGTGGTTACCAGAGGCTGGCAGGGGAGGGAATGGGAGGCTGCTGTTTAACAGGGACAGAGTTTCAGTTTAAGGTGTTAAAAAAGTTCTGGGGATGGATGTTGGTGATGGCGGCACAATGTGAATGTACTTACTGCCACTGAATTGTCACTTAAAAATGATTAAACAGGTGAATTTTATGTTATGTATATTTTACTACAATAAACAATCTTTTACAAAACAAACAAAAAAACCTCTTTATAATCTCTTTCAAGTGAGGAATTGCCAACTGCTCGGGATGTTTAGAACGGGGTGGGGGGTACAATTTACGACAGCTGTCATTTAGTGAGTATCCACCCTCTCTGCCAGCTCCTGTCCTGAGCACTTTACACACACTCATTCTACTCCTTAAAAAAAAAAAGAAAAGAAAAAAGAAAAGAAAAACAAGAGCCTGCAAGGCTGCGAGGTGTGCCCTATTCGCCATATTTTGCAGAATCAATGTGGTGTCCTGTGGCAAGCACATTTCTGGTGAGATGGTAAAGTTGTACATTTGTAAATGATCCAGTTTAACTATTTTGGAGTTAATGATTACACTAGAAAGTACAGCCGAGCTACACCATTCTCTTACAGTGGGGCTCCCCCGGCAGTCCCTGGGCCGGGCCTCCATTTGGTCCCAAAGTGGAGAACCGGGAGCTTCCAGATTTTTACGTAAATTGGAATGGGCACATAAAAGCATAAAGTCCAGCAAAAGAGGACTAAGAATAGACGTTTGATGTGACCACATTCAAACACCTCTTAATGACGAGGCTGTGGTGACGTCTATGACATTTGCCAATTGTGGTGACTGACCAGGAAGGAGACTGTGGGCCTCTACACTGTCTCTAAGAGTCCCAGGACAGGGCCAGTCCCCTATTTTACTGTGATACAGCCAAGTGGCTGGGCCCAAACACGAGGACTAGATTTTCAGATTTGGATCCCAGCTCCAAATTGCGTCACCTTGGGCAAAGGATGTAAATCTCTCTGTGCCTTGGTTTGCTCACTTGACAAACAGGGATGTTAAGGTGACTTACCTGTCAGAACTACAGCACATGAAATAGAACATGGAGAGAATCGTGGGTGTTCAGTACCCACTCTGGCTCCGAAGGCACTCGCCAGAGTCACCAGGCCCCGGGATCTGTGCTGCGTGCATGTCACAGGTGTTCAGTGGCAAGAGTGAGAAAACAGCAGCGTGCACCTACTATGACGTCGTGAGGTGCTCCTGTTCTTCAGACAGCTCCGGAAAGAGCCTCCCCTGCACTGGGGATGACCACTTGGGCCACGCCCTGACTGCACCACACCATCTCGGAGAGGCACATGCCTTGAGGACTCAGGAGGAGTCCGGAGCCCCGACTGAGCGCAGGCGGGCTCTGTGCCGCTTGTCCCCCTTGATACTTCTGGGCCTTCAGAATTTCCTTATTCGTTTCTGTTTACCAGTATCACACTTACTATGTATTTTTTTCTTCTTTTCTTTCCTTCCTGGCAAAGCCAGGGAGCTCCCCAGCTATAAGCAACCTGTAGCTGCACCATTAGAAAGCGCCAGGGAAGTCCCTTCTCTGCCGTGAGCAGGGGTCAGCTCTGACTGTCACTGAGGGATGCCGCTCTGTGGGGAAGACCCGCGTGACAGGAGGGGTGAATACTCCTGAAGGAATCGCTGGCTGTGGGGCTTCCGCTGCCGAGGAAGCATTCCCCGGAAGCAGCCCAGGTCCTGCTAACATGCTGGAAAGGGACCTCTGCAATGACAAATAAGCACGACTGGACTAGAGGGAGAAAAGGTGAAATCTTGAGCTTCAAAGTGTGGGAAGCAGAATGCTCTCTCAGGTTAGCAAACCCGGCCGGGCCCTCCCCTCCACCTGCTCACTAAGGAGGTGCCTGCCTCCGCTCTCCCCCTCAGCCCCACCCTCCGAGAAGTTTCTCTTTTTCCAGGTAGATTCTTTGTGACTTTATCTATTCAGAATCTGGAATAATAACACTCAGGGAAGAAAGGGCTGTTTTGGAGGGGCTGAGGTGGGGTGGGGGTAAAGAGAGGTTTAGGAGCAGTTAGCCAACCTGAAGGCAGTTAGAAAGGGCAGAGGGAATAAAAGGGCACTTAAAGCAGTGTTTCCAGTTCTGCGACCCCCTGTTTTTCTTTTTTCTTTTTAAATAAAGAACTTGAATTATTTTGAAATAACTGTTGGTAGCTGGACTGTGTTCTTTTGACCACAACATTGCTCTGGGCCTGAACCACACGAGTCTCCGTTCTTTACAAATGTTACATAATAATAGTGGACCCATGAGATCAGTTTCAAGACATGCTTCTTCCCAGAACCGCCTGGACAGCATCCCAAGCAAGGCCTAGAGTGGCTCAACGTCCCACTGTCCCCAGGACCTGCCTCTCTCTCTAAGTTGACGGGACGAGATGATTATTGCCCAATAATGTAAGACTGTTCATATTTGTGTAGAAAAGTAAACCACAGGACACTGTTCTAGAAGATTGCTTTTGGCAGGTGTAAAGCCATCAAAGGCAAATCAAAACAAATCCAAACGTATCTTTTGAAGCACATGGACCAGATCAGATTGGTGAAGAATGGATATGTGACTGCATTTGGAGCAAACCTTTCAGGATAGCACTGCCCGAGAGGACTTGCAGCCCTTTAAAATTGCAAGTGGGTGGGATGGTAGGTAGACATGTCAAAGGAGCGTATCTGCACAGCTCCAACCATGAGTAAGGCAATTACAAAGGTCCATTTTTGCATATTTAAGGGCGATTGTCTAGACATTTGGACTCACGTAACTGGTTGAGTTTTTTTATTGAAAGCAGGTAAACATAGCCAAATTTATAAAGAAGTGAAGTTTCAATCTCACATGTTAACCTTAATTCTCCCATGATCTGAACAGACCATATTCAAGGCAATATTAAGCCTGACCTTTTAAAATCATATAAATAATGCTCAATGTTTATGCCACAATTACTCCTCCAAAACAGCTTACCAAATACAGTTTTCTAAATATACCAGATATTCTCAATGTGTGCAAAATTTCTTTATCATGAAGAACAGAGTTAGCAAGTAAAATTACAAACAGAAAATGCATACCATAATATAATGTATAATATAATGTAAATCATGACTCTTTCCTTATGTCTTTTTCTAAGATGTAATACTTTTCTCAGAAAATGTCACAACTTGTAAGTGTAGCCAAAACACACTAGAAACAGCATTCTGAGCACACCAGTGACAACATGGTTAAAACACCCTAAGATCATGCATTCAATATTCTATATTGAGGCCTCTCTGCTCCCATAATTTCCCCTAAATAGCATTATGAAGTCATGTAATGGTAGTGAGAAGAAAACAAAACTATTGAAAATATCCTCCAAAAAATGAAAAGATGCCAAAAATCACACAAGGACTTAATAACCACAGTATTTACAATGGAAAATAATGCTTCTGCCAGAAACCGTTTTTACTAGCCAGGCTTTTTTTATGCTTAATTTTATATACAAGCTTTTTGCCTGGATTTATGATTAAATTATTTTCTGTTCAACCTCCTCTAAGCTTTGTTACCTTGCTTTTACCAATACTGAACCATTTGAATTCTACATCAACAGCAACGAAAGTAAAAACTAACTTCTATATAGTGCGTGCAGATTAGGCCCAGTTCTCATCATTAAAACAAGCCTAGGAGATAGATCCGATTACGTAACTCTGTACACATGAGAGAGCTGAAGCACAGAGAAGTTGAGTAACTGCCCAAGGTCACACAGCTGCCAAGTGGCAAAACTTGGATTTGAACCCAGAGAAGGCTGGCATCAGAGGCCATGTTTCCATCATTATTCTAAGCTAATTTCTTACAGCATTTCTAGAACACTCGGTGTAGCAACCCAGTTTGGATTTTAATCCAAACTCACTGATTTTGCAAGTTACAGGATCTATTTGCTCTTTGAACAAACCTTTCCCGAGCATTGATTGGATTCATGTTTTCGCAGCTGCACACAAGGCACAGTGAAGACGGGGAAAAAATTGGCTCCAATCCTGAAAGATTCATAACCTCTGAGTAAGATGAAGTCGTAGGAATTCCATTTGTCCTATGGTGAGGGGAGGGCCTGAGCTCAGACTGCAGCGTCTTCTCAGCACGCCCCCTGGTCCCCCGAGTCTTCCACACTGGAGTCAGCAGGGACCTTCGCGCTCCTCCCCCGGCTCCGTATCCCCTTCTCCTGCCCTGGGTCCAGCCCGAGGACCACCCTCTCCCATCGACTCGGCTGGTGCTCGGCTGGTCTCTCTTCCTGTTGCCGCCACAGTCAGGTAGAACATCTTCATCTGTTCCTTTTTCGTCTGCAGGAGAAAGTCCAGCCTCCTTAGACCAGCACGGAAGGCCCTAATGCATCTGCTGTGACCCCAGAGTCATCTCCTACCACTCCCCATGACCTTCTGCCCAACCTAGGGAGCACTCTCTGACTCCTACACCTTTGCTCATGCCATTGTCTCTTCTACTTGCTCCTTCCTACTTGGCTTTTAAAGTCATATGCATCCTTTGTGGTCCAACTCACACACTGTCTCCTCCACACAGCCTCCCCCAGCTCCAGCCCCTTCAGTGAGAGGTCAAATGCTCCTCCTCTCTGCCGCTGGACCTTTGAACCTGCCTCTGTTAGAGCCCTGGAAACAGCCCCAGAGAGCACAAGGGATCCTGCCCTCCTCCACCCCGCCCTCTAGACTGCAAACCCCCTGAGGGCAAGTCACTATGCTTTAATGCCTGTGGGACTTATACAAAGTCTCAAGAACCTGAAGATCAATAAACTTGCCTCTCCTTAGCGCAACAGAATGTTCTGCAGACTCCCTGCTGTGCAGGCTGAACCTGGGATGGCTCTGCAGGAAACGAATTAGAGTGCCACCCGCACTGCTGGCCTGCCCTGGCCTCAGCTGGCTTCTACCTCTCTGGAGAGGCCCCTGCAGCCCTTCCTGCCATGTGCCATGTGCTCCCCTGCCGCCCCCCATGTTGGTGCACACCTGTGGGGAGCGGGCAAAACAGCAGTTAATTCATGAGACATGAATAACATTAAAATACAATTCTGTGAGCAACATTACTCTGAGGCTTTTCACAAAGCTCCAGGGAGCAGGGACAGGATCCGGCCCACCCTGGGATGTTAGAGAACTCCGTGCTGAATGTAGCCCTCCGATTGAAGAATGAGGTCAAGATGGGACCTGCTCATCCCCAAGCTGCCTGCCAGAACCAAGTTGGGCTGGTCCTTCCCGTGGCATCAGCACACACTCGCCCTGTGGGGCCAGACTTGCAGAGCATTCGGACCCAGTGGGGAAGGAGTGCTGGGACGTATGGGGACAACTTCAACACAGTGCCACAGGTTTCATTTGTTACTCCAATAAACACAACTGAACGCACACTGCATACCTGGCCGAGGGCTGATATTAAGGCCAGGAAGACGAGCAGAACTCAGGGGTCAGGGCGTGCCACCTCCCCACACTCGGGGACAGCCCTGACTCAGATGTGACCACCTTTGCCCCAAGAACCGGCTACCAGGATAGCGGGGTCGGCGTGGGCTGCACGTGGATGGGGAGTCTCCCTGGGCAAGTGACCACAGCAAAAGGAGGGAACAGTGTCAGGGAGGACAGCGTGGTGACCTCAGCCTGGGAGGGTAGCCGCTGGCAGGGGCCTCCAAGAGGTTCCGAGCCGACGAGCAAGGTGCACAGCTTCTCAGGTACTTTTCTTTTCCCCAACTGGAGAAGTGGAAGAATGGTGGGTGGAGACCCGTTAAGAGAAGTCTCAGAAATCTAGTGCGTCGCAGCTGGCAATGAGGTGGGATGAGGGGTGAAGCGGTGGAGGTGAGAGTCGTTGAGGAGGATCAGCCGACTTGGGAGCAGAAGGAGCTGCCAGGAGGCTGTGGAGACTGGATTCTGCATGCGCATCACTGAGCCTTCACTGCAGCTCCTCCTGACGCCGCCTTGACTTATTCATCGGCGAGTTACGCAGGCTGCAGGGTTTGCAGATGAAAAACTTCCTGGGCTCATGCACACATGGAAATATTATTTTCTTGCTTTCACATTTACGTGATAACTTGGCTGCAAGTTTTCCTTCAAAACCCCATAGATGTTCTTTTTGTGGGTGTTTGTTTTTTCTCTAATTTTAATTAAAAATTAAACAAACGTTAGAATTTTTATTTAATTAATTTCTAATTAAATCTTAATGCCATGGTGCTCATAGGGGTTTTTAATGCATTTTATCCAGGGTTTCTTGTATTTTTCTGAAGACAGAAAGGGGTTTTTGTTGATCCTAAAATTTTCTTTCCTAATCTAATCCATAAACCTTCCTCTAATTATCAGGGTAATTGCTGATTTCTATTAAGCCCCAGAAGCTCTTCCCAGAACACACAGTGGTACATTTTCTTTTCTCTTACTCATCTTTGAGGGAGGGTGGTGTACACTAGCTTGTCATTTGCAAGCAGACAAGGCACATGACATAGGTACAGAGAAACCACAGTGTCTGGACCCTGTACAGATTATCTATTGCTACATGACGAATGTCCCCATACTCCCTGGCATAGAGCAGCAACTGCTTTGTCATGCTCAGACTTCTCCATTGACACATCTGTGTCAGGACAGGGCTGACCCAGAGGCCGAGCTCAGTGGGTCTGTCCACTGAAGCGCCTGTGTGTGGCTCTCCACGAGGCTCAGGCTTCTCACTCAGGGTAGCTTTGTCCCCAGAGGGAATGTCCCAGAGCACACATGCCAAAGCAGGCAGGAGACACAGCACCTCCTCAGCCATGCTCCATTGCTGGAAGCCAACCAATCCCACCCAGATTCAAGGCAAGGACTCAAAGACCCCACCCCTTGATGGGAGAAATGTCAGAGTTGGTGACCATATTTTAAAGTTGCCCAGGAAGACACAGATCCGATGTCGAGGCAACGCTCCTCACTGAACTGCCGCCGCTCGGCCGCCAGAGGCGACGCACACGCTCTGGTGAGTGCCCCGCTGTCAAGCGCTGGTCGGTGGCCGGGCTCAGCTGCCCCCAGAAAAAGCCTCTCCAAAGCGGGGTCCTACACCCCACCTAGGGGGCCTGGCGGTAGAGGCAGCGGGTGGGAGGTTTAGCTACCCACCCCCACCCCTCCAGGTCCACTGGGACCAGATCTCCCCTCTTGGAGTTAGACACGTGGTGGAGGCACCGGCCTCATCTGTGCACTGGAGAGACGCGTATCTGCTGCAGGCTGCTGGGACAGCACCCTCGCGTCATGGTCCTGGGGGCCTCCTTCTTGCTGGGCTTCAGAAAGCCCACTCTGCCCACACCTGTCCCCAGAGCTCCCCCCTTCTCTCTTCTTACCCACAATCCTTTGTTTGCAGCATCTGCAGACCTTAGAGTGCCGGACCCCTCAGCCATGCTGGGCCTGTATGCGTGCCGTCCTTTGTTTCCTTGAGAAAATTGTCCAGAAAAACAAAATAAAATTCTCCTCTGGTATTTAGGGTTGAAGGAAGGTTTTTCTAGCTCTGTGCTTTTCTCTACCATGTCTGGGGTGTCAAAGGAAGCAAAGTCTCCTAGGAAGTTTGGGTGATATCACTATGTAATTGTACAATTCTAAGTGACAGGATAAGGAAGGGGTAAAAGACCTTAGAAAGCTCTAATTAATTCATAGCCAACATCAATGAGAAAAACATTTCCCCTCGTATGCTGGCCATAACCCCGGGACTTATCAGAAAGTCGGCGACATATTCACAACAGGGAGCTCTGAATTCACAGAGGGTCATCCAACTCAGTGCTGCAGAGAAGTGCAGAAGTGGGCTCAGTGGGTCGCTTCATCTCTTGATCCGACTTAGTAGGTTTCAAGACCACTCTGGCAGGTGATGCGGGACACTCCCATGCCTGCTTTGGTCAGCAGCAACCGCTGGTGATGGTGCTGTCCTCTGGGGCAGAGGGGCTGGAACGGGACACAAGTGGCCCTGGGGTGAGGGAGTCCTTGTGATGCGGTGTTTTTCACTGTAAGTGATTTTTCTTCTTGGTCTAGCTGAAACTAACGTGATCTTGAAGGTCACATTCAAGTCCACCTTTGTCCAAGAAACTGTTCCTGGTGACCCTGGACCACCTGAATGTCACCACCTCTCCACTCAAATGGCGCTCAGAGTCAGAGCACACAAATGAATGCCTCCTTGTCTGTGTTTTCCTGGTGAGTCGTATGTCTTCACCCGATGTGGTCCCCTAGGTGGCGAGATCCTTGAGATCTAGGAATGAGCCTGTATTGCCCAGGGATCCCTCCTGCAAAGTCATGGGATTTCATTTAAAATTGGCAATAGCAGCAATGCCACTGGGCCACTGCGTCTGGTGGGTCGGATGGATCGAATGGTTGACCTCCTTATTAAGGTGGTGCAGCTCCCAGGAAGAACAAGGGATCCTTCCTTGGCTTGCCCAGGGTCCCCATCTCCAGCTCATCTTTCACGTTGAACAAGATGTCTCTGAGCATCCAGGTTACGTGAGGCGTGAGCCCCGGCACTGACCTTTCTTTTTGTAGAGCCTCAACAGGATTACTTTAAAAAATCTTCTTTCTAGCTCATTCTGGAGAATCTTTTAGTAAGACCAAGAACACTAAAGGGTCCGCTAGTCCCTCAGTTATGGCACATCACAACCAAAGGAGAAACAGGGCTGCTTCTGGAAGTTCCGTGAGGAGCGCAGGGCCCTCCAGCAGGCTCTCCCGCACAGTGCAGGGGTAACTGCTCCTCGGCGGGAGCTCTCAGCGGGGAGGACGTTTACAGAAAAGGCCAGCTGTAATTTTTAAAGGGAAGAACACTGTTGCCCAGAAAGCTAAACCCTGAGATATTTGATAATGGAGTCATTAATCTACTCTTTGGTG
>VBSM01003210.1:1415039-1426488 GCA_008086735.1 Cheirogaleus medius
ACAGGGTCTCACACTCACACACACACAAGGTCTCTCTCTCACACACACACAGGGTCTCACTCACACACACACAGGATCTCTCTCACTCACACACACATACAGGGTCTCTCTCACTCACACACAGGGTCTCACACAGACACACACACACACACACACACTCCTCACGCTGGTGTTGCAAGAATTCCTGGAACATGAAATTCTTAAGGTGGACCCTAAAAGGAAGTACATTTGCAAAAAGGAGAACCCTGTGATTTTGATATATTATAACCCGCCTGATGAGAGACTTTTGCCACCTCAGGCAAGAGAGTCAGAGGATGTGGAATGATGCTTGGCTGTACCCACCACCTACATGATGGCCTTGCAAGTCATTGGGGCCTTGTCCTCCATTTCTATGTCTGTCTTGGGGACCATGGTGGTCCTGGCTGCCTCACAGGTTGCATGTGATAGAAGGATTTAGAATTGTGAGTAAGGAGTGACTGGCCAGGATAATATTAGTTGTTTCTGTCCTTAAAGTCAAAGCCCAGCATTCAGAGATGTTGGAAGGTCACGCTTGTGTGATAATGTGAGCGATTCAAAACATGGAAGACTTTTCATACTACGTGGATGAACAAATAGTACTTACACAAAAGGAATCCACAAAGGATGAAGGGAGCTTGTATTTATCGAGCAACTACTACATACCCTGAACAAGATTTTGTGAAGCTGATGCTAAATACTTACATCTCACGGATGAGGAGATGGAGTCTCTAGAAGGTGAGTGGTTTACATATTGACACACATCTGGCGAGCATAGGAGGTGTACCTTAGAGCCAGGTCTCTGTGACCCCAAAGGTAGTGACTTAGCAGAAGGAAAGGAGTGGAAAACATGCCCACTGCTCTCATATCATCAAGACCCTCTGACAGTGTGGAGGTCCCCAGGAGCTTCTGACCCGTGTGTTTTTAACCTACTTGGGCCTGTTAAATTAGGGGCTGCCTCTGCTCTCTCATACCTCTCTGCCTTCTCTAATTCTGTTCCAGGACCATTTTCCGCCTGGAGAATCTATCCTCCTCCTTTGCACCCTCCCAGATTCCCTCCCCTCCATTCCCACGGACCTCTGTGCCTGTTCCTGCTGCAGCCCCCGCCCTGCTGAGGTGGAATGCAGTCCTGCTTTGTGCACTCTGTCAGAAAAAAAATTACTCGTCTTCCAAAAATATGGAACCAACAGCTAATTATCCTGCATCTGCTTTGTTTCAAAAGTGAGCATGGACAAGTCCAGGGTATTATCTCCAGACTACTCTAAAACGCTCTCAGCACTCTCAGAACTCACAGAGGACACATGCGCAATCGTTCGGTTAATAGATTGCAACCTATTTCTGTAGGACTCCCACAGATAGCCTCACAGCCAGGACTTCGGAAAGATCTAGTAGGAAGAAATAGACTGTAACCTTGGTCAGACCAAGGGCTGAGGAAATAATTAAAATTCTTATACCAGAGAGGGCAGAAACAAAAGTCATTCTCAGGTGCAGAAAAGGAACAGAGAATCATCTAAAATGCACACCCCGAAGAGGCTGAAGGAAAAGAAAGGCTGAGCAAGTGTCTGCCGTGTGACAGGGAAAGCTCTTCCTCTGGCTCCCCTCCCCCAGCACATCGGCCCTTCCCTGTAGTGGGTCCACTCACTGAGGTTAAGCAGCCCAAGCTCTCTCTTTACAGCTGAAAGTGATTTCTGGCATGCAGCGTCCCTCACATCTGCATTATAAACCACCTGCTCTCAAAAGTTAAAAGCATAATGGGATTGAATTCAAATTTGCAAAACTTAAGAACTCCTATGGGGCCAACTTTGCGAATCACATTTGATTTCCCAGAGAGATGTTCTGTATTATTTAATATTTGTTTACCAAACATCGATGATTCCTACATTAGATTCATTATCTGGTTATTATCTAATCCTCATTTACTTATTGAAAACTAAGGCAAGCATGTGCTAGAAAAAAATCCAAATACTACATAAAGGTAAAAAGATGAACAGCAAATGTCTCTCACAAACCGGACCCCCGCACACCCAGACTCCTTGCAAGAGGTAACCGTCAGGAACAGTTTTCTGTGCCTCCAGAAATGTCTTTGCACGTGCAAGCCCACGTGTTCATGTTTGTTGTACTCACACCAGATGAGAACACCCAGCACCTACTCTTCTGAACTTTGATTTCTTTGCTGTAACAATATATTTCAGCACATTCAGACCTACTTATTCTTTTTCAAAACTGCACGGTATTTTATTTTATGGAAGGATGACCATGCATTTTCCCAAACTTCTATAGATAGGCATCTAGGTGTGTACTGTCTGTTGCCTTTACAGATAATGCCACAGGCCTGTGTATGCGCCTTTCTGCACACGCATGGGTGTGCCCATGGGATAAGTCCTTAGAGGCACAATTGTGAGATCCAAGAATCTGTCCTTTTTTCATTCGTAGGAAACTGCTAACTTGCTCTCTGAGGGTGTTGCACGAATGTGCGCTCCCACCAAAGCATGAGCGGCCCTTTCCCCTTATCTGGCCAAACTGGCTAATGTGAGACAGTCTACTGCTTGCCAGGCTGGTCGTAACAACAAACAGTAGGCTGCCTTTTTATTTTTTCAGTCTTTGTTGTCTATGGTTTGCATGTGTGTTCTTTGTCAATTTTTTTTATTGAGTCTGGTACTTTGGTGCTGGATTTGTAGTCCCTGACTTTCCATTAGTGACGTGTTCTTTTTCTGACATGTTTGGCAAATATTTTTTCCAGCTTAACATTATTCTTTACTCTAACTTCTACCGTATTTTTCCTTGGTGAATTTTATTTTTATTTTTATGCCATCATGCTCATTAGTCTTTTCCCTTATAGTTTCTAGGTCTTGTTTCACTTTGCTTAGCGAGGCCTCACCCACTCTCTTGAGAGACAAACAAGAAGATTGAAGTAAGTGGAGAGACAGATTTCTGCCTAGGAGAGGAGCTCTCAGTATGTGTCCTATAGTAATAATTAATTTAATACAATTAGAAACTTGGTAAATTTTTAGAAGAATAACCACAAAAATACATTGGAGAGTAAGTACTACCAGCCAGATGGCAAGGCTAGAATGATTAAAATCCAGTGGTTCAGACTCAGAGATAAACAAAGAAATAGAACAAGACAGAATCAAGAAATGCAATCAAGAATAAATGGAGGTGTTAGATTTTATGAATGTGACATGTCAGTGCCACAAATAAGCAGTGTCTCAAAAAACAGTGTGATTGGAGGAGCAGAGGAAGGAGAAGGGAGCATAGTCTCCTACCTACGTCCTCATACCAAATTTTGGCAGCTGTAGCAAATATTTAAATATAGTAAATGAAATTACAAAAGTACTGGAAGAGAAGGTATTTGTAATATTCAGATAAATAAAGCCTTTCTATACGTTCACAGAATTTTTTTTTTGAGACAAAGTCTCACTCTGTCACCTGGGCTAGAGTGCCATGGCATCAGCCTAGCTCACAGCAACCTCAAACTCCTGGGCTCAAGCAATCCTTCTGCCTCAGCCTCCCAAGTAGCTGGGACTACAGGCACGCCCCACCATGCACGGCTAATTTTTTCTATATATTTTTAGTTGGCCAATTAATTTCTTTCTATTTTTAGTAGAGACGGGGTCTTGCTCTTGCTCAGGCTAGTTTCGAACTCCTGACCTTGAGCAATCCACCAGCCTCCCAGAGTGCTAGGATTATAGGCATAAGCCACCATGCCCAGCCCCTACAGAATTAATTAATGATAAAGGAAGAGAACAAATTTGACTATGTAATATAGGAAGAGTTCTGCAAAATTATCATAATCAAAATCAAAAGACAATGTAAACATTTGGGGGAGCATATACTAACAATACACATGACAAAGAATAAATATCCATAGTGCACAAAGAATTTGTTCAAGTACTTAAGAAAATAAGGAGATAAATGATGATAAAAGATGATCAAACTAATATACAGTATTAGAAAATAATAAGCAAACTGATACATAAAACCTGGAGTTCAGAATCAACAAAGCTGTGAAAACAAAATGGTCACAGTAACACAGTGGGAGTGTCACTGGGCAATGGGTTGAATTACGTGACATTAACAATATTTGATCATGCCTGACCTACAGAATATTTCAAGCAAAATTGGAAGTTTGCATTGTCTTCAAGTCAAGAATACTACTTTCAGAGATTAAAGAAATACTTAACACATACAGCAAATGTTTACAACCGTTTTACAGCCCATTGGATTGGTTTAAAAAAATTCAAGTCTGAAAACACCAGTGCTGTGCAGAATGTGGTGCTCTTATACACTGCTGGCAGGTGACAGGTGGTACTGTCAATAAAGCCATGTAGCAACAGCCAACAAAGTTGAAGGTGCACATCTCTTATGACACAGCACTCGCCCTCCTATGTGTGTTTGTTGTATGTGTGTAGGGTTTGTCATACATGCCTAGGAGGACAAGTGCTGTGTCATAAGAGATGTGCATCCTCAATTTGTCCATGTTACAGGAGGTGTACATGTGAAACACATATGTATACATGTATATATGAATGTGTGTGCATATACATGTGCATTTGCAGAGGTACATACATATGTGTGTATGTACATTCATATATGTGTGTGGGCGTATGCATACATGCGTGTGTATCTGTATCCTAGAGAAATTCTCTCACACATATGTACATTCACACACACACATACAGTAACATGCACAAAAACATTTAGTTGTACCATTATTTATAAAAAGAAACAATGTACACAACTTGGCTGTTACTCAGGAGGGGAATGTGCGTATAAGCTGTAGTTTATTTGCATAATGGAACATCATGCAATAGTTAAAATATACAGGTTAGATCTACACATATCTACATGGATAAATATCAAACACATAAGACCAAATTTAAAAGTAGCAAAATATATGTGAAATATGATTCCATTTGTATATGAATAAATGCACAGGTGGCAAAACTAGAGAGTAATACACTCTACTGAATTATACCACCTTCAGGGGAAGTGCTGCAGCTGGGCAGCAGGAATGAATGAGGGGAAGCCTCATACCTAGGGGACCTAGGTATCTAACATTATCATCCTTAAAAATTTAGACAAACTGGCAAAATATTAACATGCTTAAAGTTAATAGATGAATCACTCTATACATTAATATTTTAATGAAAGGTATATTTAACGTCATATTCATCCCTTTTTATAGACATGCATATGTACTATTCTTAGCAGTCTTTGTCAGTTTCACTCTTCTCTCCCTTTTGTGGGAGCCTTCCTCCTAGCACCCACACCACCCTCCGCCCCCAGCCCCCCACGCTGGAGCAGTCCACGCGACAGCCAACTACGCTGGTTTCCATGTTGCCGCTGCTCCGCAGTCATACACAAGTGGACGCCGTCTTTGGATGTGTGTGCACACATAGATACAATACTTCATTCTTATGCGTGGATCGTAGGTAAGTAGATAGATATGATTCATCAATGATGGTTCGATTTTTCTGGGATCCTATTATATGTGCTTCCTTCATTTTGTTTTTCCCACTCAACAATATCAGATGGAGACCCCTCTGATTCGATCTCTGTCTCTCCTCTCTCTCTCTCTCCCCCTCACCCCTTCCTCCTCTCTCTCCTTCTCTTTTCATCTGCTGCATAACAGTTTATGGATGAGCCGAGCTTACTCAACAGCTCCCCAACTGACATGTGTTCAGCCTGTCTCCAGCACTTAGCTCTGATAAGCATCTTTGTCCAGAGATCACTAAACATGGTATCTTATTTTATGGGCCATGAAGCATAGCTACATTTTTTAAAGATCTCCACATTATTATAACAGGAAAGGTCATGGAGGTCAAGGACAAAGAATTAATTTTTTCTTTGATTTGTTTGAGAATTTCTTTTCATTGATTTTTCAGGTGACTAGCAGCCTGAATGTATAGAGTTCTTAAGTCACAATCTTTCTCTCGCTCTCCTTAGTCTTTCCTCCCTAAATATTGTGGAGATAGTTTGAGGCAAGTATGATTCTTTTTCCTCTTGTAAGTAATTTTCCTCTTCCTGGTGCTTGTAGGATTTACGTTCATTTTTGAAATATAGTCGCTTGCACAGAATGTCTTGGTGAATGATTGCTTTCTAAGTATTTTTCCTAAGACATGATAAGCACTCTTGATCTAATAATTTAGGTCTTTTGTCATTTCAAGAAAGCTTTTTAAAACTCTTTTAAAAATCCTTCCCAAATATAATTTTTTGTTCAAAAGTGTTCTTTTCTGTTTCAAGAGTACCAATTAATTTGTATGTTGGAACACGTGTCTGTCATTTGTACTCTTTATCCTTTGCATCCTGTGTCATTTCTAAACTCTCATCCATATTATAGTTCCATTTTTGATGCCAGTTCTAATAAACTCAGTAGTCCTGAAATGTTATAGCTGTTCTCCTCCAGGCATTCATCCCCCTTGCATCTCATTCTTTGACCCTCTAGGTTACAGAGCTCATGGTTGTATTTCCTTGAAAGAATAAGCATCTGTTGCTTAAAATTATCTTATTTAGGTAAGATATTTAGATATATTACTTTTCTTTCAGCCCTTACATCAGCTGTGCTGTCTGTTCCCAAAGAGTTTAAATTAATTATCCTCAACTTTTTTCATTTTTATTTGAAGTGTATGGAATTCCATTTTAATTCATCCATTGGCTTTTTAGCAATACTTCATTGCATTACTCCTTTAGTGATTTATCTAGAAATTACAATATACTTTCTTAACTTTTACAGCCTATTTAGAGTTAATATTGTGCCACTTGATTTGAAATGTAGAAACCTGTTGACCATACAGGTTTTGGACAAATAGGACCCCTACCCTCAACTCAGGAACTTGAGAGCTTGTGGTTTATGGTTTGTATGTTTCTCTTTTTTCCATTTGCCAGCAGTCTGAGGAAGAAAGGAAAAGAAGTGCTTTATCTTGGGGGCATATTTTCTAAATTCCCAAAGGAGCAAGTCCTTGCCTTCCATTCCTTGTGCTTCCTCCCATCCGTGGGCACATCCACGCCGGCGTCACGCTCCCACACACTCGGCCATACGCCTGTACAGATGAAGGCTCTCGTGCTGCATGTTCATGCTTTCAAAGGCTGCTGTCCACATTCTCAAGGTCTGCATGCAAAGGTGTGTCTCTGTCAAACTCTTCCGTTCACTGAAAGAAAAGAGCTTACGGTGCAGTGTAAGAAAGTTGCTTACATCTGCCCATTAGAGCCGGGTAAGTAAACTGGTGACAACAGGCACCAACACAGAAAGAAACATGTTGGAATGTAAATCAATAAGAAAATATTTTTAACTCTTCATGAGTTTCTCATTGTGGTACGGGGTGGAAAGCACAACGTGGCATTTCATGCTTCGGGCCCAGTTCCCGCCTTCCCTACGGTCACGCCCTGTGGGCCTCCGCAGTGCTCTGCCTGGGGCGGGGATGACTACCTGCTCTCCCAACATCATGTGAACACACTGCAAATCAATTGCAAAACCAAAATTGCATTATTGGCAAAGATGCAGATTTCATGAGTTCACAAGAAATGCCAGGGCCCTATCTGTTCACATCACACATGCCACCCTAGATTGATGCAGACCACTCATCAAAGAGTTAAGGAAGGCTCTTGACAACATTGTTGAAAGCCTCAGATGTTTTTGCAAAAAGGAGAGGCTTTCCGGCCTGCTGGGAAGGGGTGCCGTTGTGCCATCAGCCTTGAGCTGTACCCACGATAATCTATAAAGAAAGAATTTATGGATTACAGCAGATCAACATAGATTTTTTTAAATGGTCAATTAAATCACAGCTTAGCGGCATGTTTATAGAGCAAAAAAAGAGTTTCCCTTGATGATGAGAAGAAACCTTAAAAGAGCAAATTTTAAAGGGTAAATACTCCCCCCTCAAAAAAAAATACCCTTTTCATTCAAAGGTGGTCACTTGTCTCTTTCCTCTGGGAAGATCTAATTAATCCATTCAATGATCCTAGGCTGTCAAAAACAAAACCCTGGATTAACACCTTGAATTTGAAATATGGGTGTTTTGAACATCTTTAAAAGTGAAATCTCAAAAATTCAAGAAGTAAGGGAAAGTCTTTAAATGTGGAGGAAAAAATGCCTACAACAGAAAGAAGAAAATACATAACATCCCACTAAAATGTCTTGGCGTCTGTGTGCTGTGTTGCACATGCACACCTACACAAATGTGCTCCCGCCTCTTCCTGCTGCCCTCTTCTTACTGTGTGCCCCATCCACACTCTGGCTGCTTCTACCCCAGCCAACCCGCAAATAGTCCCACCTATTCTTCTATTTGTTGACTTTATAGCCATTCTGGAATAATAGTCGGTTGGCAAGAAATTTCAAAGCAACAGGAAACCCTAAGGTTTGATGGATTTACCATCCCTCCACTTGTGTGAAATGGCTTCCCATAAGGAGTGCTGCTGGGGTTGGCTGCCAGCTCATTTAAGGTCCGATGGAAGATGAAAATAAACAAGTATTAATCCTGAGAACTTTTTGCTGGAATTATGAAAACAGTCTGTTATAAAACACATCCAGATGTCAGCCAAGACCGAGTCAACTGAAATAATAGCTTCAAGTAAAATCAGCAAAGGTCAGCGAGGCAGGCTGGGGGTCTCCAACACGCCCGGCTCCAAGAGGCAGGGGAGGTGCGGTTACGCCGCCAGCCCCACGCTTTGCCCGTGAAACATAGTTGTTTAAATGACCTATAAAAAGAATTTATGGATCCCATGGATCAACATAGATTTTTTTAAGAGATTAATTTTTCACAGCTGAGGGGCAGGTTTGTAGAAGACCAAGACAATAAAGAATGCTATTTGATAATGAGAAGAAACTTTAAAAGAGCAAAAATTTTAAAAATTTCCTCTTGATTTGACAATTATTAAATTTTTATATCAGCAAAAAGTTTAATTGTATAAAGACCTATAAAAATTTCCTATTAATACACTAACTGAATTCTTCAAAGACACATGTGTAAAGATATTCATTGAACATTTAATATTAAAACCTCTGAAGTAATCTACATGGAGATCTGTGGAATAGTGGTACTATTTCATAGTAGAACAAATGTGAATTTTTTAATTGATTAATTTTTTTATTTATAATTGACAAAATGCAAATGTTGAAAAGCGCAATAGACTTGCTTGAGAATTACTGTGGAGTTGTGTTTAGCATAAATTAAAGATGAAAAGGCAAGTACCAGAGCATTACATATATTATTATCCAGCCATCTTTTTATTAATCAGTCTCTCAATCAATGTTCCTCTGGCTGTCTATGCAGGGAAAGTTCTAGAAAGAAGCCAGCATCTATGGCAGCCACTTCTGGTGAGTGCAGGGGCTGAGGGCAGGGGGATTTTTCTTTTGGGCCTGTACTTTTCTATACTGCTTGGATGTTTTACTGTGAGCATGTATTGCTGTTGTATAACTTTTTTAAAAATTAGTTTAAAAGAGCAGGAGAGGAAAGGAAAAGAATGAGGGCCTGTTGAACAGAAAGCTCACTTGATGGGGCATGGCAATCTGGTTCCTAAGAGGAGTTCTGTCATACAATGAGTGCAGTACAGACAGCTTGAAATATCAACAAAGTGTTTGGGAAGGATGTGTCTAATGAATGCACAGTACATTGATGGTTTGAGAAGTTCTGTGCTGGTGATTTTAATCTTGAAAATGAGCCACGTGGGCGACCTGAGACCAAGGTGGATAATGATGAGCTGAAAGCTATAGTGGAAGTAAGTCCATCTCGACCTACGTGTACATCAGCAGCAAACCTCTGAGTTGGTAGACCGAGTAAAGCAGATTGCCCTCCCCAGTGTGGGTGGGCTCACCCAGTCAACTGAAGTCCTGAATAGAACAGAAAGACGAGCAAGTGGGAACTCCTCTTGCCTGATTGTTTGAGCTGGGACACAGGTTTCCTCCTGCCTTCAGACTTGTACTGGAGCTACACCATCGGCTCTGCTGTCTCCAGCTTGCCGACTGTATGTCTTGGGACTTCTCATCCTCCATAATCATGTGAGCTAATTCCTTATAACAAATCTCTTTATACACACACACACACACACACACACACATCTCTCCTGGTTCTGTTTCTCTGGAGAACCCTGACTAATGCACCTGTCTATACATTGTACAGTTGCCTCCTTATGATAAATTCACAGGAGAGAGATTGCCAAGCAAAAGATAGGTACTTTCTAAATTTTTACACATACTGCTAAATTTCCATTCAGAAATGCTGTGTCTATTACCTTCCCAAACAGCTCTGACTCTCGGCATCCTTTCACTTTGCACGGAGAGTGCTTTACTTGTTCAATGCTATTGGCCATCTTGTTTGGGGTTTGTTTTTTTTTTCCCTTTGGTGATCGGTGCTTTTGTTCCTGATCTACTTTTATTTAGTTGGTGTGTAGGGTTAGGTTGTCCAGAAAAGAGACTGTGAAACAGAAGTGTGCATGCAGGAGGTTTAGTGGGCTCTCAGAGCAATGCCTGGAGGCGGGGAGGCCCGAGGTGGAGGCACAGCTGCAGCAGGCCCTCAGCCCACAGCAGGGGCGCCCTGGAGCTAGGACGCCCCATGGAATTCCTGGCACCACGGGGAGGAGGCTCAACATTTGCAGAAGCAGCTTGCCTCAGCAGAGGGCGCAGCCGGCACTAGCCCAGGCTGGGAGAGGAGCGTTTCTGCCCTGAAGGGGGATGTGGGCATGGACCATGGCAACCGCCACAGTTGGTGGTTGGTACTTTGCATACTGGTTGGGAAGAGCTCTTTACATGATAACGATATTCATCTTCTGTCTAACTTTCCCAATTCAGCTTCATTTTTGTCAACAGAAAAGAACTCAAACTCTGTAAAATAATTTAAAAAGGTTTATTCTGAGCCAAGTATGTGCGACCATGGCGCCCAAGAAGCCTTGAGCAAGTGGTCTCGCTCTGATTGGGTTATAGTTTGGTTTTATCCATTGTGGGGAGACAGGAATTACATGTAAAGTCATAAATCAATACATGGAAGGCGTGCATTGGTTTGGCCCTAGAAGGCGGGACATCTCGAAGTGGGTCATTACGGGTTGTAGGTGGGTTTAAAGATTCTTTGGTAATTGGTTAAAGAAATGAAGCTTTGTCTAAAGGCTTGGACCTTTTTAAGATAGGAAGTCTGTTCATGAGTGACTTGCCACCATACACATACCTCCAGGTGTGATTTAAGCCTTGTCTTGCATGGCCTTAGGCCTGTTAATGGGCTACAAAGGACATCTCCAAGAAGGGAGGGGGCATGACAAGGTGTGTCTGACCTCCTGTCTCATGGCCAGTGACTCAGCTTAGGGTATTTCTGGGGTCCCCTTGGCCAAGAGTGGGTCCATTCAGTCAGCTAGAAGGCTTAAGATTTTATTTTAGTTCACATTTTTTTAATTTTTTATTTATTTATTTTTTATTATGGGGGTACAAGTATTGTCAGGGATACATATA
>VBSM01003210.1:1432579-1480601 GCA_008086735.1 Cheirogaleus medius
CTTCTGGGCCACCTCCATTAACTGCGTGATACTCATGCCTGCGAATCCTTCGAGCTTCTGCAGCTTCCTCAGGATGTCGGAGGCTGATTGCCCGATGAACGCTGCATTCACCATTCTCTGGTTTTCGGCTGCCTCCGGGTCAAGAGGTGTGTATATTCGGTATGCCTCACAGAGGCATTCGTAGAAGTCATTGGATGACTCCTCTGGCTTCTGGGTAATTAGGGCAACCTTGTTCATGTTGGTCGGCTTTTTGGCCCCTTCTCGCATTCCTTGGAGAAGAGCCTCTCGGTACCGCTCGAGTGCCGCTTGTCCTTCTGGTGCATTGAAATCCCACTCTGGGTTGGTCTCGGGTACCACTCGTGATGCCCATTGTTCCACATCAAGAGTGCCCACTGGCGCCCGTTCCTGCAGCCACTTCCAAGTTCCAGTCATGATCTGACGCTGTTCTTTGGTACTGAAAAGGGTCAGTAGGAGTTGTCGGCAATCTTCCCACATGGACGGCAAGTCTGGAAGATAGATTCCAGGAGGTCAACAAGGGCCTGTGGTTTCTCTGAGTAGGACGGGGTATGGTGTTTCTAATTCAATAGGTCAGTGGTGGAGAAAGGCCGATAATACAGGGCAGGTTGCCCCGGCTGGATGGTTCTGTCATCCTGAACCTGCGGTGGACCTCACATTTCATGCAGAGGCATCTGGAAGGATGGGGTAAGTGGTTCGGCAGACTGCAACTGGCGGACGAGTGGTGGAGATGCCGGCGGTGGAGAAACCGATGGTGGCAGGGTGTCAGGTGCAGTCCTAGTCACCATTCTCCATACTGAACATATGAAATTTATCAGCATGCACCTTAGAACTATTGGCTTGGATTCAGACCCGCCCATGTTTTAACTGGTTTAACCAGTGCTCCTGTTCCCTACACCACCGACAACACTCCTTTTCTGAACCTTGTCCCTGCCCCAACTCTCGTCCCTGCTCCGGCTCCTCTCCTTTCTCTTTCGTCACAAGACAGACAAGGGGTAGGGGCTTCTCTCAGGTATCCGCCTGGCTGCATCCCTCGTGGGAACTTAGGCGCATCTTGGCTAAGGTGTACCCATACAGAGCCCAAGCCCAGTCACTCCCTTTCACAGGGAGTGAATCGCTGTTATGCAGTATGCCATTGCCACAGAACCACAGGTTAGGACACACTCAAACCCCGTAGCCGAAGCCGTGGGGCCACAGACACAATGACCACAAGCAGTCAGTGTGTTCCTTCCACTCACACATTCACACAGAGGTTACACATTCCCTCCCCTGGGGGGGTCCCTATCCTTAGGAGGTGATCAAGCTCCTCTTCCATCTCACTGATGGGCCTACCCTTAGGAGGTGATTGGGCTCCTCTTCCGTCTCGCTGACGGGCCTACCCTTAGGAAGTGATTGGGCTCCTCTTCTGTCTCGCTGATGGGCCTACCCTTAGGAAGTGATCAGGCTCCTCTTCCCTCTCGCTGACGGGCCTATCCCTTCGTAGTGTCCGGGTGAGTCCAAGGCTCTGCGGCCGGCGAGAGCTCCTGAGGAGCAAGGATTTCCGCAAATGGTGGTTCGGTGCCAGCTCGTCTCAGAGGTCCTGCCGTCCGCCGTGCTCGTCCCCGATCCAGTGACTTCAAGGGGCCAGCGTGGTCGGCTTTCCCAGTCAGGGAACCAAAATATCCCAGCAAATGTTACAGCGACTGACCAGGGAAAGGACCAAGAGGCACACAGAGGGTAGGAGAATCAGCCTTTACTTCGCCAGTGGGCTCAGAGGTGCATGCCACCAAGTTCTGAGCACTGCTTCCTTGTTCTCCTCCAGTTTTATACACTCCTCGGGGTTACACACAACCAATCAACTGTGAGCATGAGGAGTTATCCAATCAGCAGTGGGATTCAAAAAGCATCCAATCAGCAACAAGCTTTACATATCCAATCAGCAACAAGCTTTACATATCCAATCAGCAGTGGGATTCAAAAAACATCCAATCAGCAGTGAGTTCAGCCATAGGGCCCCGGGGGTGGGGGTTTTTCCCTATCACTACCACATGCCCAGAGGGAGGGAAAAGAAGGAACTGTAGCAAACGACATTAATTGTAGCCACGTGCAGCTGCACCTGCCTCCTGTGGTCATTAGCATCCACCCAGCCAGCAAGGCCCTGGGCATACTCCTGGGCAGCTGCACCAAAGGAGAAGGTTATGATGTTCCAGAGAACCCATGGTCCTTCTAGAAGGTCTGGTAGGAGACAACTCTCTTGCACTTAGAGAAGGATTTCTAAGAGACACTTTGAGGTTTTAACTTTTCTTTCCATTTTTTCTCTGCATTTGCAGGCTAATTTTTCTACCTTGAGTTAGACTCACCACAGAGAATTAACTATAAGGTCTGACACTAATTTTGCAGGTGAAAAAAAATAGTGTCATGTATATCTTGATGAAGTCATTAACAAATTATGGGCTGAACTAAGTTGATTATTTCCTCCCTTGGTGAGGTCAGCTACCTGTACGGGCATGTTGTACTGGCTTGCAGGCAATAGACAATAACTTCAGAAATCTCCAACTTCTTTTCTTTTCAATTAGATGGCAAAGCCAGACTATATATCTCAAGGTTCTCTTTTGTTCTGAAATTTGTAAATGTGAATTATTAAGGAAAAATAATTTTCACTGCCGCTATTGCTAAAAATAATCCCATCTTAAGCAGCCAGCAATCTCATTCTCCCTGGGCCCTCAGCACTGGAGTTCTTCGGGTTAAGCCCTTGGGTAAGTTCTTTTCTCATGTGGCGCCCTTCCCCTGAGAAGACTCCTCCTACCCTGTGCCTGTGCACACCTCCAAACCATGCCTTCAGAGCTCCCAATAGACATACATGGATACAGATACCTTCATGGTGTCTCCATTTGGATTTCTCATAGACATCTCAAATTAAGATGTCCCAAACTGACAGTCTCTGCCACCCCAATCTGGTCCTCTTTCAAGGTCATCCATCTCAGTAAGCCAGTTCCTTGGCTCAAGTCAATGAGTTAATTTAGCATCTCCTTCTCTTTCATCCAGTCAATCCTTCCATCCATTCCAATCTAGTCTTCCTCTAAGAGTGCTGGACTCATTCCATCCTCTCCACCCCCGGCCACAATCCTAGGCATAGCTATTGTCATCAATTTCCTGGACTCCTACAATCGTCCCTTTGTGCTGTTTGTGCCTCTGCTCCCATCCCTCCCTAATCCTGGACACAGAAGTCAGAAAGACATTTTAAAGAATGAATTGCATCGCACCACTACATAATCTCTTCAATGGCATCCTCTTTAGTCTAGGATAGAGTCCAAAGTTCTACCAGACTATTGTCACCTGCGCCTTGCACACACCTCTAGTAGTACCCCTCCCTGCCCATCCTCCTTGCCCATGACCAGACTCCCTTTCCTTTCTCTGCTCGAAATGCGATCCTTTCTCCTGCCTCGGCCCTTCTCCCATCCTGCACAGTCAGACACAGCTCAGTCTTCTGCATCTTTGCCTGGGCAAAGGGGTACCCCTTCAGGTACCCACCTAATGATCACTCCTCTTGGAGGCTTTTCCTGGCCATTCACCATGGTCTAGGTTCAGTTTAGATTGCTTCTTTCATTTTCCCCACATTGTTTATCACACCTTTAATTATACATTTTCCCATGATTAGTCATGTGCTTTCCCTACTATGTCATAAGCTTCACAAGAGCAGGGACCATCCTGTCTTGTTCATCACTCTGTCCAACCCTCTTTCTCGAAAACTAGTACAGTCTTTGGCAAGTAATAAGCATCAGTAATATCTGTATACTAAGTGAATAATTATACTTTCCTAGCCCCTGGAATATTATAACAAAGATGAGTTTTAAGCCCATTCAACTTGTTACCAAAAGAATGAAAAATAATACATGCACAAAGCTGTGTATTACACCATTTGTAATAGAAAAAGACTGAAATAACCCCATTGCCCACCAATGCGGAACAAGGTGAATAAACTATGATACATCCACACAGACTGTGCCACCGTTAAAAAGAGTAAGAAAGATCTCTATATATGGTTATATTAAAAAATAAAAGGCAATGTTCTGAAAAGTGAGTATGGTATGATATCTTTTGTCCAGACAGAAGGCAGTATAAATATGCCTGTGCCTGTTTTATTTAAAAAATGAAATGAAGAAAACAAAACCTAATTTTAGAAAAATGGTTACCTGTAAAAGAAAGAGAAAATAAGAGACAAGAGACAGGAACATAAGCTAGACATCTCTGAATGCACTTGCTTTATAGTTTTGGCTTGGGAATCTTGTAGCTATGTTACATAGTTAAATAAATATTAAAATAAAATTTAACCAAACTGAAAAAAAAAGTCTTGCAAATCAAAACAAGATAAATGAACCTAACTATATATCAGGTTGCTGTTTAACATAGAGAATGATTTTAAATAAATTTAAAACACAGAAATGGAACTGTTTATCCCTACAGGAATACATCTCAAGGACAAAAAGAATACAAAGAAATTTTAAATAGTATTCAGTAGTCTTCTTTTATTAATATTAAGTAATGCTATTGATATTGTTTTTCTGAAACCATATACACATGTATACACACATCCACACACATACCACAGTGCTATTAAGACTCAAGAACTTTTAGTGTAAGAGTAAGGAAAATTAACATAAAATCAAAGACAAATAAAATTTCAGTAATCTTAAATTTGAATTAGAAATACAAATATGAACTCATAATGTATTTTTCTTCAAATAAAAAGAATGTGTATTTCCAAGCTTAGTGGAAATATATATTTCCTTGATTTCCAAGAAAAATCCTGAGAAGCAGTGAAAACCAAGTAGTAATGATCACCCCTAACATTCAGACTTTAGTTTCTATCCATTTTTCCTAGGACTCCACTGAGGAAAAAATAAAAAGTCTGATTCCTAGTCTCATCAGAAATTGTATGAGATGATTCTAGAATATTTTACATGCCATAAAACAAAGAAGCTAACCAAGACTATCAGGGAAATGTCTAAAGAATTGAGGGCCAATTTCAAAGAATTCTCACTGGCCAAAGTTGGAACAATGTCCTCAAAAAGAACAATGATTCCAATGAGTCGATTTAACTTAAAAAGAAGTTAAAATTCAAGAGTTCGTAATGATATCAAAAAAGACTGTTTCAGTTACATTGGATATTGCCAGAATATCAAATCATTATTCTGAAAACTGATAAATAAATGGAAATAATAGAGCATCTATCTGGACTTTCTTATACAAACTCTTTTCAGGGGAAATCAATCAGTTAATGGCCACAATTTTTTATTTACAGAATAATTCCAGCTAATAAAAGAATTGCCATGTTAGAATATGGCCACTTTGCAACCCTCATAAAATAATGAATCTGGAAACGACCATGAATAGCTGCCAAATCCATCAGGTGGAAGGTTGATGAGAAATTTCTTGATGAATGGATGAGGCTGGCATCACCTGAACCCACTGATGAATCACACATCCCAAAGAGAGACACCAGCCTCCCAGTGCCCATGGTGAGATGCAGTGGGAAGAACACAGCAACAAGTGGGAGATGCTCTTGCAAAGAAATACAAATCTGACTAAGCCTCTAGATCTAATTGTCAGCTTAACATGGAGCAAGACAGAGGAGCACCACCACAGCATGTAGTCACAAATCTACAGTGTGGAAAATTCTGCAGGACAAATGACTCAGTTTCTTCTAAAAATAAATAACAAGCAAAAAGAAGGAGAGAAAAAGGGAGACTTGTTGAGATAGATACATAGATAGTTCCAAAATATAAAGTGTACACTTGTTCATTTCCTTTTTTAATCAAGTGAAAATAATCAGGAAAATTTAAGCATTGACTGGATATTAAAAGATATTTAGAAATTATTTTTCATATTTATACTATGAAAATAGTTATGTTCATTAAAATAACCCCTTTCTCTTAGATACATATAGTTAAGCATTTATGAATAAAGTGATATAATATCCGGATTTTCTTTTAAATAATTCAGTGGGTGGGGGAGGAGAATTGAAGCAGGGATAGAAGGTGAGGTGTTAAGTGAAACAAAAAAACTGTAGCCAAATGCTTACATCTACTCTCTACAGATACAAATAAATTAGTCTTTATTCTATCAGAGAATAAGAATCACATAGTTTTGTAACAATAATTTTAATTTTAAACTTAAGACTATTTAAAATATTTCCTAAATATTGTTCATATACCCCTCATCCCAAGCACAATGGATTGTCAAAACCAACAGCCCCGCCCTCTAACTCTAGGTCTGTTCTTGGGGAAATAACTCAACTATAGCCAATATCACCATGCCTCCCCCACCGCCCCCACTGCAAGCTGCAGTTCGCATGGGCTGCCCTTATAAGGACATAAACCCAATCACCTGACCTCCCAGCTCCAGGCTGTAGGGTCTCCTCTACTTCCAGGCAAGTCCTGAGAGCTCAAAACAATGTTTTCTGCTCTGCTCATTGTCTTGACATCGTATGGCCTGTACTTATAGACTTAGATTGGAGATTTGATGTAGACATCTTTTCCTCCCCTGTTACAACTCTTAGCCATATCCTTTTCCTGAAAGACTTCTGCCTTCATGAACTGGTTGAGATAGTCTCTGCCTTCTTGGCACGTGGGATAACATGAACATCCCTCTGACTTTTAATAACAAATGTGTTGTTGTCTATTGCCCATAAACTTTAGCCAACCTGAAATCACTGTAACCAGACAGAATGGGCTTCTAAAGATGAGAGACAAGCAAACAGGCCAGACAGCTCACCTATTCAGCACCAAGGCCCTGTGGGTATCTGAATGCAGCAGACAATCCATGATGAAGACGCTATCAGCCAGTGGCTGTCCTGTCTATGGTGACCCATCACCCTACTAAGGAACACACAATGGGGTAATAAAGCAGAGCTTTGGGATCAGACAGATGTTGCTTTGGAATCAAAGTCAGCCTTTTACTGTATATTTTAATTTAGGCAATAACTTTTGCTTTCTGGGCCTCAAGTTCCTCTGCTGTGCAATGAACTCAGTGATCTTGCTTCACTGGATTGCTATGAAACACTGTATGCAAGACCTGAGCACTAAGCCTGTATGTGGGAGCCCTAGTGAGGAGGGGTTCTTCCTGAATTCCAAAAGCATTATTTTGGCAGCCAAAGTGGATTTTTCTGGAACATCATGTCCATGCTCAAAGCAAACAGTTTATTCATCTTCTCATCTTGTTCCAGAAGTCTTCATTTATCTTTTGGGGTTTCCGGCCTGGCTTTCCAGCCCTGGAAGCCTTTGGCCCTGGCCCCCTTCCGCGTTTAGGGCTCTTGGACTCAGCAGATCACATGGCAACTGTCGTCCAAGGTCAATTATCTTGATAAGGCACCGTGGGAGGGAAAGCTTTGGTGAGAACAATTGCATCTGCCATGCTGGCGCAGAATGAGGGAGGACAGTTAGAAGGTTCTGCAATTCTCTACTCATCTGAAAATGATGAACGATTTCCTGCCAAGGCTGAACAATTTGCTAATTAATGACCCAGAAATGGCACCCACTGTCCACTGCCCAGCTCATCTGTCTTTCCCGTGTGGACACAGTAAGGGCTATAAATGAAGTCTAGCGCTCTTGTTCGTTCCTGCAGTCTCTCTTTTGCTGCTATGTTAAGGCCTGGTCACTTGGAGCCAGTGCCAGGGGTGAAGGGTAAGAGTGCTTCACAGGCGTTCCCAGGGACATCTGGGGCAGATGAGGGAGAAGGGAGAAGAGCTAACATAAGTTGACAGCCGATCATGGACCAGGAAGAAATGTACACAGTCTTATTCCATTAAACCCTCAGGGCAACCCTAGGAAAGAGATGAGGTGGGCAGGATTACCACCATTTGGAGATGAACAAACCAGTGTTCAGGGAGGGTAAGTAATGCATTCAAAGCTGCATAAGTAGTAAATATTTCACCTTAGATTTCAACACAATTTGATTACCAAACTATTCTTTGTAACCACTGGACTACATACTTCTAAACAAAGCCAATCTCTGTGGACTCTAAACAATACAATTAGGGATACATACTTATATTAACAATTATGGGCATAATACAAAATTCAAGATTTCATGAAAGGAAGGGATAAAGTCTGGGAAAAATGCAAAGATAGCTTTTCAAGTTGTGTAGTAAGTTTATGGATGTTCATTTTATATTGGACTTCACAACTCATATATATATATATATATATATATACACTCATATATATATCAAATAGTATTTCAAAGAAAAGATCTAGTCCTTTTTCAAAACCTAAACAGATACCCTCGTGGGCCAATAATTTTCACCAAAAATACGGTAAAGATAAATCCATTCATCAGAATTACTGTGCAGCATTACTAGGTGCTATTAGAGACTAAAAAAGAAAAAAGAAATGTAAAATAAACTTCCTGTCTGCATGATCTAATATGATAAGGAGCCTAGGCTAATATATGTCAAAAATATCCATCACTTTATAGGCTTTATAGAGGTCTTCTGGCCCTGGTCTATTTTAGAAAGATTTTTCTCTAGATTAGGGGAAAAAGTCCTCTGCGAGGGGATGCTCAAAAAAAGACTAGAATTCCAACCCCGCTTCTGGTGCTGCACCTCACAGGCCTAAGGCGGGGGCATGCCTCGTGCAGGGCTGCAAGAGCTCCTGGGATGCTCCCTTCTTGTCATCCTGGCATCAGCTGCCATGGGACTCAAGATGACCATGGGCTGGGGTGGAGCCTGTGTCTCTCTCTGCTTTTTAAATCCGTTTGCAAAGGAGAGGAAAGCCCCTCCTCAGGATAAACCATTTCCAAATGTAAATGAAAATCAGTACCATTCATCAGCATATGGGCCATTCACTGTTGAAAATACAAATCTGGCATAACAGCCCATCTTAGCTCTCCTGCTGGCAGGGCAAGTCCTTGAAGGCATGTGCTTCCCACCAGGTACAGCCTGGATCCTCGAGCACAATACAGGTGCAAACACATGTAAAATCGATTCAGCCAGGGTTGCTGTTAGCATCTCTGCATCCTCTATCTGGGAGTACTTCGGTGCCCCCTCTCCTGGGCCTGGGCCCGCAGACCATACCCACTCTCAGGATTTCTACCACGCTCTCCCCTGTCCTCTGCCACCATCAATATGTCTCACATCATTATTTCTTATTTCTCACGTCATTATTTCTTCCTCTGAAGGTAACAAGCGTTATGTCAGATGTTAGGTGGGAGAGTGTTCATGGCTAATAAGCAATTAGTGGTAATAGATGTGCAAGACTCCAAGCAGTTTCCACACTGGGCACAACTCCATAGGATGCTCTTCCCATTGTAGGCAAAATGGGCCCCTGAGTATTAAGTGACCCAGTCAAGGTCGCACAAGTAGTTTGGGCTAGACCCAGAACGTGGGTCTTCTCATTCCCAGTCCAGCCCTCCTTCCTCACCACCACAGCATAAAGCAGCCCTATCTCTAAATACAATTCTCTTTCAAACACCAACTGCATATAACTGAAAGCAGCCAGAGAAACCCTGTCATGCCCGCACCCCTGCCCGCCCACCCAGAGTGGATGGAAGCAGCATGACTCCTGCTCCTGTCTATTCTGAGGTTGGATGCCGCCCTCGCTGAGTCAGTGTCCTCAGCCTGAAGAGAGGCTCCCTCCAGCCTCACAGATACCTGAATTCTCTGGTACTTTGTAGCCCACATTCTGTCCATGGCCCATCTTTCTCCTTTTCACTCCCTAAATGAGTATTTCCAGAAAAAAGGAGGGGATCAACGCACAGCTTTGTCTGTGCTAAGTAAGGGACATGAGGGAAGTGGGGGACAGGGTAAGAAGGGACAATCGGCCTGAGAGCAGAGCGTTGGGTCCTTACCCTGGGCAGGAAGATGGGCCATGATAGTAATGCAGTGGGGGCCCAAGTGCGCCCTGAAGTAGAAGGGCGTGTCCTCCCTGGCAGAGACAGGAATGTTTTGTTCTTGAGTTTCCCCCTCTGTGTTCCCTCATGCAAAACTAAACCGTTTGTGGCACTTGGTTGGCGTATAAGCAGGGGTCGTGCTTGGCCTTCCACGCCCCGGCTGTAGAAGGGAGACGCCCTGCTGCCCCCGGGCCAGGGAAACGGCCTGCCTGCCTCAGGAGTGGAAGCGCTGCTGTGAACAGTGTTCTGCAAAGGCTGGACGTCGTTACAGAAGGACTTCAAGGGTTGCGTGACAAAATGATAGTGTCGCAGAATATTTTAAAGCGCATAAAAACATCGGAGAGCCGGTGGGAAGAGAAGGGAGCTGGGCCCTAGCGCTGGGCCCTTTGGGAGCCTGCTGGCCTCGGGACAATGGGAGGCTCTCCTGCCGCCTCCCCCAGCCCCAGCCCGGCGCGGCCTGCCAGGTCTTTTCCTCCCCTCCCTTCACCCCTGCGGAGCCGGACTCAGCGGGTCACTCAGGCCGCCTGCAGCTGAGGCTCGGGGACTCGGCACGGAACGCCATCTCAACTTCGCCGCCGGCCTCGGCCGGACAGGACAGACCTGGACACCGCGCGCACGCCCAGTGTCTGTGTGACTCCCGGAAGTGACGGCTTGGTGCCAAACAGAAAGTCAAGGTGGCTTTTCTTGCCCAGCGCACACGGCCTACTCAGTTTCCTAACAGGCACAGAAAAGAGGGGTGGCGTGCACGCGTCTTGGTGTTTCTCTGATCGGTCTGCTGCGCTCCTTGCTGAGGCCAGGGCAGGGCCAAGCCCTAAGATTGTGCTTTTCAGGAGTGCACTGCAGCCGGAAGTGAGCCTCATCAAGTTCACCTTTTTTAAGGTAAATTCTCCCAGGAGAGCACACGAACGGTCGCCAACCTGGCACCTTAAAAGTTTGATCTTGGAGTCCTTTGCGAGGGCTCACCCCACCATACAACTTCCTGCTTTCTGATATTTCCATCATGTAATCAACTGAAGACCAAAAAAAATACAAAGAGATGTGAATTGTTACATTTACCAAATGCTGGGCCATCTGGATAGTTTCTCAAGTGACACCTGAGGCTCACTCAGAGTTTAAGTAGTGCCAGAAGATCTTGATCTATTATTTTTAAATCAGGTAATTCTGGTTTTTTTTTAAATAAGTGAGAAAGAAAAAAAAATTCTTGGATAGTCATTTTGTAGCAGCATCACTGCCAAACCATTCAGCAATGACAACTTCCCAGAGCCCTTATCTGCCCCAAATTACTCTTATCTGCCCCAAATTAAGAGAAGTTTTATTAGAGAAATTCACAAAGAAGCAGCAATGCCCTAACCTCTGGCACAGAAAACTAGAAGTTGGTCCTTCTCCATTTCTTCTGTTAGCCAAAATTCTCTTCACTTTTAATTTTACAAAGGCTGTAGACCACTGTACAGATCTCAAATTAATCCCACTTATGAGTGGAATGGAAAAAGCATCAACTAGATGGTGGAGAAAATCACAGCTGTCCCTTAATGCTGTTCAAGCACACATGAAGCTCCTAGGCTCCTACACTTCATGGCAAACTCCTGGGGGCCTCAGAGAAGAATAAGAACAATGTCTTCCTTCTAAGAGCTGGCAGACAAGTGAGGAAGTAGACCTAACATGCAAGGCAGATGAGAATGTAGACAGAAAGTCATGAACATCTACAGAGGATGACTGGTGAGATCTGGAAAAGATCTGAGCTGGGCTGGCCAGCACTGAGACAGTGGATTTGAGGAAAATATTTGCAAAGAAGTAAAATATGCAGGAAATATTCAAAGAATAACCCAGTGTTGTGGAGATGTGGGGTGTAGAAATATTGAAATGTCCACATCCAAGGAAGAAATGTTTTCCAATCAGCATCCCTGTCACCCATTCCCAGGTCTGGAGCATCTGAAGAGAGCACCAAAAGTACCACAACCATGATCTTTCTAGGTTCCTCTTACTTCATTTTTGATCCAAAAGTACATACCAGCCTCATCTGACCATTTAAAAAGCAATTTTCAAGCCCGTGTTGGTAGCCCAATGGAGATACTGCAAGATAGAGTGCTTTTTCCTGAAGTCAGAACAAGTTATCAAAGAGGTTTGGAGCTAAGTCCTGAATTGCAGAGTGAAAGTATGGTGATCCAGATAGAGTTGCCTAAATGAAGACACTGGCCAGGGTCCCTCAAGATCCTGCATGGGTATTTCGGAAAGGTTGCAGGATTGCTGTGGGGCTCTTATACTTGGAACAGCTTCTTCTAAGAGTCATCTTCCTGTGAGGCAAGCATGATGAAAAGGTTACTATAATTCATTCTTTTTTTTTTTGTCAGTAAAGCAAACAAATTAAAGTAAGTTCTATATAAGTCATGATAAAACAGAATTGCTGAAACAGAAATGCATGTAGACATGGTGTTTGAGCAAGAAATTTTCCAAATAATGAGTTTAATTTTATGTCCCAACCAGAGTTTTTATTTTCTTTTCAAGGACCAGGCTATTTCTCTAGTGAATTTCCAAAAGGCTGTCTTATCTAACTCTCTTATAGTATCACATTAATGTTGTATTCCCTACTTTTTTAAAGTTTTTTGAAGGTACAGCTGTCAATACGTGTATTGTTAAACTACATGTTTAAAAATAATTTATATCAAAAACCAGAATGCCTTAATTGTTGGAGGAATATATACTACTGCTATATTTATGACTTTATGATTTATATTTATGTTTGAATAACTAACTTTAATGTCTTAAATTATTAATATTAGGTTAGATTGATTGGTTTTACAAGATCAAAGCATACAATTCATCATTCCCCAAAGTGGATCTTATACATAGATAATATTTCATTTTCCCTCAGTTTTATTGTAGAAAAATTGTTCTAAATTCATTATATAAAATTATATGCTATTTAACTACCTGAAAGATGAAAGTAATGTGATTTTTGTAAATATTCCTCAAATGCTACGTGTTGTGATACTGTATGAATGTATCATTATTTATGATATATAGTGATAAAAATATTTTATTTGCATCATTTACATTGCATTTGTCTGCAAGTAATAGAAGACCCATCAGAGCTGGCTTATTTGTCTGTGGCAATGTGGGGAAGCAGTCCTCCACTGGTCAAGAGGTCCACAAGGATTCAGGCCCCGTGTGTGAGGCTTCTGTGCCATGGTTACATGATGGCTGATGCACTCACACACACCATGTCCACATTCCAAGGTGGAAGAAAGAAGATGGATGGCAGGGAAGAACAGAGGGCCAAAGGTACAAGCCAGCCTTATCAGACCACCAAAACGATTTTTTTGCTTTAGGCCCTACCCAATGACTTCTGTTTCTATCCAAACAGCCAGAATTGGGTTGTATGTCCAGCCATAGCTATTAGGGTGTCTGCAAAGTTGGATACTTTCCAGTAGGCACTGATGTACCAGGATTCTGTTAGTAAGCAAGTGGAGGAGAATGGACATTGACAGCAATTAGCTGTTTCTACCACAACGTCATGATTTTATTGATATTTATGCTTGTGGTAGAACCTTAAACTGTATGGTACAAGTTACTGTCTTTCTGGATTTCTTCTATTTCACATGCACAGGAAGGAGACTTCCACACTCCCTGGAAGTCAGGCATAACAAGAGCCTACCTGTAGCTAATGAGGAGCAAGCAGAAGCGACGTGTGTAGCTCCCAGGCCAAAGGATTAGCTGCAGCATTTAACTCACAGCCCTGCCTTCCCTGCTGCAGCCACTGTGGGAGTGTCAAGATGGAGCCTTAGAGGGAGGACTATGAGCTGAGCTCTCTGCCAGCACACCCTGGATGTACATTTGAGCAAGAAGTAAACCTTTGTTCTACCTAGCCTATTCTTACTGGTACAAATTGGTAGCAATTTGTCCAGTATCCTCAATTAACTGCATGTTTGTTTGTTTGTTTAATAAATAAGTGGGGACACATTAAAATGTAGTATACATTTAATAGTCTACTAGCATTTCTTTAAATATAAATGGTTAAAAAGTTAAATGATCTACCCTTTTGTAGCAGTTTACGTCCTAGGCCAGTAGTGTTTGGGTGCAGAGGTTACGTGTAGCATATGAAAAGGGGCATATAAGCTTTAAGGAGTGAAACTGGCCTTCTGAAGAGGTTATGGGAGGAAATGACCTCTGTTAAGGACGGTCCCTATCAGTGGAGACTCTTATCAAAAATGGAGAGGCAGGCCCCTCCTCCATCTTAATAAGCCCCAATAAAATGCCCTTTTATGCTGTTTATTTTGAAATAATTTCAGACTTACAAAAATGTTGTAACAATAGTACAAAGAATTCCCCCTCAACTTCTCTCAAGCCATAGTCCCCTGCTTTTCCTCCTGATGATCTAGAAACTTCTCTGCATCTTGGCAAGTTCATCCTTCTTTATTTCAACTGGGATGTTAGAGCTCCTCGAGGCTACCCGGGGCCCCTCTGCCGCTCCATCAGTAATCTCTCCTCAGAGGAACCGTGTGCAGCCAGGGCTTCAGTTTCCACACAGCATGGAAGGTGACGTGAGCCAGACCTCTGCCCTCATTTCCACATTTGGTCTGTATGTTCTCTTTGCTATATCTAGTAATTTTCAATTGTATATTTGATATTGGCTCTTATATGTCTGAAATGTAGCTCAGACTAAAGTCCCAAACAGAGCTATCATTTTCCACACCCTGCCCACACATGGTCTTCCTGCCTTCTGGTGTTTTCTATTTCACTGAATTTTACCACTGTCATAAAGGGATGTGAGCTGGAAATCTTGTAGTCCTGTCTAACCACTGTCCAGCTCATCTTTCACGCTCCACGCACGCCTGATGTGCCTTTCCTCATGAAGCCTTCCCTGACCTCCCAAACAGACAAATCTAGAACTGTCTATCTCACCTTCACTACATTTATCACAGTTGTGATTCTATAATTATTTGTATGGCCACTTAATTAATATTTGTCTCCTCAACTAGACCATAAGCTCATTAGGAAAGAGCTGCCCTCTGATTCAGTTGATGTCTCTGCCCTGCCTACTAACTCACCGACTCAGTGAGTGCTCAGCAGCTATTTATTGAATGAATATATGAATAGGCACCTTTCTAATATGTGACTTTGTTCCTGTAAGTTCTGGATTCCCTTCCTCTCCTCAGTGGATCACTTATGGGAGGGAAGATCAGTTCACACCCCCTTTGTTGAATCACCCCTAAGTATTCTCAAAAGTTTTCATAGGTCAGACAAACCAACTTCTCAAGTTCAAGACAAAACTCTTTTCTTAGAGATGTTGCCCAGGCTGGAGTGTATAGGCTATTCACAGTCATGATCATAGCACACTACGGCCTTGAACTCCTGGCCTCAAGTGATCCTTCCCCTTCAACCTCCTCAGTAGCTGGGACTACAGATGTGCCACTGCACCCAGCCACAGCCTCTTGTTTGCATTACCAATATTCCAGAAATTAAGGCCTCTTTGGGTAAAAGACAGAGACAAGTCATCCTTGTCCAAGCTGGCAGTGGATCTAGCAGATTATGCACGCACTGGAGGAAGAGCATCCCAGCAGGAGGGCCCAGCCGATGCAGAGAGCCTGGGGCTGGAGCTCGCCTGGCATGTGGCCGCCAGTGGCAGGAGTGGAGTGAGTGGAGAGGAGAGGGTTTTCTTTCTGAGACAGCAAGCCCAGGGGTGGTGGAGGGCACCAGCAGGAGGAGCATGGGCCAACTTACATTTTTTTTTATTTCAGCATATTATGGGGGTACAAATGTTAAGGTTACGTATATTGCCCTTGCCTCCCTCCCCCCTCAAGTTAGAGCTTCAAGCATGTCCATCCCCCAGACGGTGCACATCTCACTCAATATGTATGTAAATACCCATCCCCTCCTCCCCTCTCCCACCTGCCCAACACTCGATAAATGTTATTCCTATATGTCCACTTAGGTGTTGATCAGTTAGTGCCAAGGCTCCCTGTGGCTACTGTGTGGGGAAGAGACTATGGGGACAGAGGGCAAGGGAAGGATTAGAGAGACTGTGTGCCACTACCTTAGGGCCCCTACTTTCTACTTTACATTCTGTGGAAGTTGCTACCCTGAACAGTTCTAGAAAGAGAGGGTTTGGTGAGGCGTAGGGTGGAGGAAGGGGGTCGGGGAAACAGTGGAGGGAGCACTTCTCTGGTCAACTCAAGAGTTTCCCGTGCAGGACCTGGCCGAGCTTGGTCATGGCCTGTGTTTCTGAGCCATGAGAGAAGAAGGTAGTGTCTCCCTTGACTGGGCTGGCAGATTTCCCTCTGTCTCCGGCTAGAAGAGAACAGTGGCTCAGGTCAGCTATCAGAGCTCTCCGAGGGACCCCTAAGAAATACCCGCAGCTCAGATGTCTGACTGCCCAGCGGCCTGACAGCCAACTGCATGGGACTGTGAGTGGAGCATAGTACACAGCCCCGTACTGGGCTCAGACCCCTGCCAGCCTCTGCACATGGTTCTTAGTTCAGCTTCTTAGTCCTCACCTAAGGTTTGTGGAGATTCGTCCAGGAAGAAGGCAGACCCGTTGAGTGGCCATGGTAGGAACATAGCCTTGGGGTGCAGGAGGAGCTGGACAGAACACGCGCTGTGCCCCCTGCTGGCTGGGACTCTGAAGTCACATGCCGTCCAAGTAGGTCAGTGTCCTTCTCTGTCAGATGGAGTCAGTTCCTCTGCCAGCATGATAACTGTATGCAGTGCATGTTCAATAAGACTCTGTTGTTATCCACTTTTTTGTTTCTTCCCAGGTATTTTCATGGAAAGGGAGAGGAGGCTGTATCTGGAACTCTCACCAGGTACCATTTTCTATGGGAATCTAAAACATTTTTTCACCATGTAGAGTTAATCCCTTCTCCTAGTTTTCCTTTTTAAAGTTGTCTAGTTGCTTTTATATATAGGTTTTCTAAAATTAACATAAGTATCCTAAAGAATCAAAATGCACCTGGGCTAAGTGTGGTGCTCCTGGCAGGGAAGGGGCAGGCGATGGGTGAGACGTCACTGGCATCTATCTGTGACCCAGAGAAGGTGGGGGGGGGTGTAAACAGTGCCACGCTCTCTCTGCAACGCCCATCCACTCAGGAGGGGTCGCCCACACCATTATGAGTGGCTGAATATTTGGTAACTGGGAAACTTTGAATTCTGTTTTTGGTCTGCTTCACTCTCAGAAAATCTAGGCGACGTGTCTGTGAATAGATGTGTCCCTTTGGTTACAGTAGGGTGGGGTGAAGGCAGCTTTGGTCCCTGGAAATAAGCAAATGAAGAGCATGTCACACTGTCCACAAGGCACAGTGTCCCCCAGTGGAAGGTCAGCACCATGAGGCAGAGGCCTGACCTATGTTGTTATCACTGTGTCCCCAAAGCCTAGCCCAATGCCTGAGTGCTCAGTAAATGCTTCTGGGTGATATTGTTGAATATCGAACAGCCAACACGGTCTCCACAACTGGCATGACAGATTTAGGGACCAAGTCAGCTGGCTCTGACAATTTTGATCCCCTCATGCATGTACAAAGCACAAGTCTAATGACTGGTCAAGAAGATGGGCATTAAACTCTGACTCACTGCAAATGCCCTGGGGAAAATGACCTCTGCTCCCTCCACACTGCCACCTGGATCCCTGCTCTAGGACTTGACTAATTAGCATCTGGCAGGTGTCCGGAAAAGAGCTGCCAGGCCTCAGTGATGTCATGGCAGGGCACATAACCCCCCACCCCATTCCACTGCTGAGAAATCCTCCATTTAATTAGGTTGCCAGAAGGATTACTTTTTAATTTTTTAAATCCCCTTTGTAGGTTTTGGCTCCAATCAGTCTTGGGGAGAGTTCTGAGCTCTCCTTCCCACTCCCACCGTCTCAGCCACCACTGTGCTCCAATTAAGGTTACTGCTCCCAGGGGAGCGTGGCTCTGCCTTTCCCAGGCCCACAGTGGCAGACGTGGCCCCCCAGCCCCTCCACACACCAGGCAGCCAGCAGCCCCTGGTATAACTGCAGTTGCCCTTCTAAACTAGTAATAGTGATTTTAGTATGGGCTGCTGTTTTCTCAGCTATGTAGTTTTCAGATAGTCCTAAAGGGCTTTTTCATCACCTCATTGGTTCTGTAGAGTCAGAAGGCAATTTAGATACTTCAGATGAATAATTTGATTTAGATATTTGTAGCCTTGGGAATAATCCACTCAACAAATTGTGGAATAAAAAGCTTATGCTTATGGAACTATACTAAAGAGTGAACTCTAATAAAAACTGTGGCGTTAGTTAATAAGATGTATCAACACTGGCCCATCAGTTGTAGCAAATGTACCACTCTAAGCAAGACGTTAATAATGGGGAAACTGGGAGGGAGCGTGGGGAGGAGTATGTGGAAACTCTCCATGCTGTCTGCTCAAGTTCTTTTAAACTAAAAACTGCGGTAAAAATATAAAGTCTGTCAATTAAAATATAGTAATATGGGCAAGAGGGGAGTAGATGGTGGCATAGATGAAACAAGATTAGTCAATAATTCGGGTAATTTTTAAAGATCGGGGAATGGGTCCATGGATGTGGGTTCCTTATATTATGCTATCTCTGCAAAAGGTTTTTAATCTTATGCTAACTCAATAATGTGTCTTTTTTATTATAAAAATAATTCAAACACAATGTAGACATTTGAAAATTATTGGAAGTTATCTAAAATGGAGTCACCCAAAAGTATCCATCATTGACATTTTGGTCAGAATCTATATACCAAATGGAATATAGGTACCAAACTGGCCTGACACTGAGTAAGCAGTTTGGGGTCCTACCCTTTCTTCAAATTTTGCATTGTGTTATAAACATCTTTCTATGTCTTAAAATCGCTACAAAAGTATGGTTTTTAAATAGTTGCATAACATTTCCTGGTATGACTATACCATAAAGTCTAGAATTTAAGTTCCCACCTGAATGGCCCTTATCTCGTCTGGCTGAGATTGTCAGAGGGGTGAGTCTGCTGTGCCTCCCAGTCCTGCAACAGAGCAGTGTGATGGCAAGAGGGCCCCGTGGCCTTGGTCCCCAGCTGGTGAATTTCTCATACTTGGAGCTGTGAAGTACCTCAGTGCTGTTTAACAGAGTGGAAAAGGCACTTTTCCTCTTCAGAATGTACACAATCTCAGGTGGATTTACTATTTACAAAAAAAGCAGAGTGGAATTTGATTGTTTAGAGGGTGCAGTTGCTTTCCCTGGACCCATGAGCCAGCACGGGCCCCCTGGGGGTGCCCAGGGAACCAGGTGATTCCCAAACACACTGAGTCGCTCTGGCCTTCCCTCCTGCTCAAGAAAGCACATCAGAGGGCACACGAGTGAGAATGATGTTACTGTGATAAAATTCACTTATAAACTGCAGCAAATCCTTGAAATCGACCTCGCTCCCACCTGTGGCTGTGCACGCCCGAGAGGGCAGCCCATGGGCTCCAGGTGGACCCCGTCAGCCCAAGGCTGGGCCTAGTGATGGGTCTTCTCAGAAATGGCCCCACTCCTGGCAGAGAAAATCAAAGTTAAAGTTGGACTGCAGCAGAACTAAACGGCCGAGAAAGTGGAGTGCACACTGGCAAGAGGGTGTTACGTTGGATCGTGGATCGTACAACGAATGGGGCTTCTCGATGAGATCCCGAGGAAGCAGGTTCTTGCTGCACAAGCCAGTTCCCCCTGAGGCTAAGCAGATACAAGTGCCAGCCCATGCCCACCATGACCTGCGTTAAAGGTATTTTCCTGCACAAAGCTGGAGAAAAAGGAGGGCTTAAAACTTTAAATTTGAAGGAAATGTGTTTTCTAAAATCCAAGTCTCTTGCCAGTATATCAGGACGCTTCTCTTAGAGTCTGTCTAATCAGACGATGCCGAGGAGTAACACAGGTGCTGCAGAGGAACTGACGCTGGCAGGAAGCCCACTGAGCTCCCTGTGTCTGCACCAAGGGGCGCCGCGCTCAGCGCATCCGGGAAACACTGGTCCATTTATCAGCTGAACTCCTGAGAATCACGGAGTCCACAGGCTTTCGGGTGCCTGTGTAGAGAGGTGCCTGCCCTTGTGGATGGGCTGCACGGCAAAAGTCTCCTGGGCACGCCTGGGCCATGTAGTTGAGCAGTGGACGGGTCAACCAGAGATTCAAGTCCTCAGTCCGGAGGGGCTGAGGAAAGGCAGGCTTCAAAGGATGTGCCCGCAGCCGGGCAGCAAAAGAAGAGGAAATGCTTCCACCAAGGGAAGTAGCCCTCCAGGGACCAGAGGGCACACGGGAAGCCCAGGCAGAGAGCACTCCTGGAACACGGGCTATTCCTGTAGACGCGCCGTGACGGCTGGGATGCAGATGGGGAGCATCCAGCCAACGGCGTCTCTGCACACTTTTAGGAAATGGGCCTCTTCCATAACGCTGCAATTTGGACAGGCCTGTCTGATCTATGAGGATCTAAGACCTGCTGGACACTGAGGCAGTAACAGCCAGCTCTCCCTTGGGCCTGCCTGGGGGGCTGAGGGGACTCAGAATTGTAACCCTGACCAAAAGGAAACCAACAGAAAGCTTAAAATAAAAGTGATGAAGACAGAGGCTGAGGGAGAAACGAAGGCAGCATTTGGACTAGAGAGGCTCCACAGGGCAGCTTCCCTAGGACTGGACTTCTGTTCACCTCACCCCGAATCAAGCTGGGTAAGAGGTGACATTCCTCCATCCCCACACCAGGGACTGCAGGTTAGAGACTCTAGAACATGGAATGTTCTCTCTTCAGAACGAGATGGCTGGGAACATGATTCCAGAGGGCACTGTGACCACACCAGCCACACAAGAAGACCACCCATGTCCTGAGAATGCTCTTTACAGGAGGGGGTTCTTAGAGAGTCAGGAGGAGACTACAAGAGAGGAGGAGGAGGAAGAGGCAGCCACAGGAGAGGCAGCCTTGGCCTCTCAATAAATCATTGCTGTTGCCCACAGTGAAGACATGCCATGAAATATATCATGGAAATGGGATGTAATCTAGAAAATACAAAAAGGTAAGACATAGATAAACCCAAAGAAATAAAGGTAAACAGACCTTGATGCTAAACCACTTAGAGTTTAGAAAATGGCATTTTAAAAGATCATAAGGACTACAGATTAAACTTTGAAGAATATTATTGATAAGTAAAATATGCAAGCAAAATAAGCTAAAGGAATTAGAATAAATAAAAATGAACGTTGTTAAAAAAGAATAAACTAAATAGAAAATGAAAGCAAAAACATATTTTTAAAATATCCATGATAGCAGACTAATTAAACAAAATATTTAATAGATTTTATGATATACTATTAAGATACCTGTGAACATAATGTTTTAGAAAAACAAGCAATGATACATAGTATGTTCTTGGTATAGTACATGATAAAATTAAACATAATATCCTAATTTAAATATATATACGTAAATATGTGTAAATACATATCATTGTTCATAGAAAGTGTGTTTTATGCATACATAAAAACTAGGAAGGAAGTACATCAAAATGCTAACCGTGGTTAACTCTGTAGGATTATTAGTAACTTAAAAGATTGTACTTTTTTGAACTTCCTAAAATGATTCATTATTACTTTTATTGCCAGAAACAAAAATGTTTTCAAAAAAGTAAAAAGATATCTTAGAAATATATCTGTGGAAAAATGAGATTTTGTGTTGTTTTAAAGTTATTCTTTTAGAGACATTTAACTTTTACTTGAAGAGACGTTATGGAAGGAGGAATATCTTCAAATGATATTCTTTATATAATAAGAGGATATAATGTCTATTATCCACTAAAATGTATTTAATTTATTCCCCATTAGTTCATCATGCCAAGCTCTTGCCTAGGTACTAGGGAGATAACAAACCAGAGAAGTATCTTATCCTCTAAGGGTTACATTCTGGTTGGGAGAAATACACAATAAACAAAACAGAGAGCATGTCCAGTGGTGATAAGGGCAGTGGAGAAAAATACAGCAGAAGGAATAGTTGATTCTGGGGAGCTGCTGCAATTGTAGATGTTCAAATGGTAGAGGACAAATCCCTGAAAAGATGACTCTGGGCAAAGACCTGGAGGAGGTGACGGTGCCATCCTGTGGACACCTGGGGGAAAGCATCCAGGCTGAAGTAACAGGAAGTGAAGGTGAGGAAGTGCCTGGCAAGGCAGAGCAGCAGGAAGGGGGTGGTGTGCTGGCCACAGCAAGGGAGAGGGGAGGCGAGACGAGGGCAGAGGGTGACTTTGGCTCTGCCTGTGAGCGAGCATGGAGGTCACCGGAGGGCCATAAGCTGAGAAGAATATAAACAAGGGGTGACACTGACCAGGGCTGTGCACTCTCCAGTGCACTGTGTCGATACCTGCGTGTCCTCGCGAGGCTCCTCGTTCAGTGCTACTGCAGCGTGGGCTCAGGGCTTCAACCATGGCTTCAGCTAAAATGGATGCAAATAATTGGGGGCTTTAATCATGTATTGCCATAAAATGAATTACTCATCCAAAGTAAGTAAAACCAATTTCAAACCACACAATTTGGAGCAACAAAATACGCTAAAATAACTTGAACAAACAAAGTTACAGAAATTGTAAATGGGTAGCTTACAGCAGCCGGGAGATTAACCAAGCACAAACTGCCAGCAAGCAAGTGGGAGCGCAGAACCTCAAAGCCTGGGATATGGTAAGGCCGACGCTTCGGTCAGGTGCCATCCAGGACATGCCGAGGTAAAGACAGGTCTTCCAAACCAGTCACAGGGAGAAAGTTTCCTTAAATGGATCATGTACACCGATGGCAGCCTAACAGTGGCCAGAGCAGGACAGACAAAAATGAGCTGCTGGGGCAATGCTTTCACCAGAAGCTTCAGAAAGAAGCAGAGGTGAGTTGCCCCAGGCCTAGGTACATGTGGTGTGGCTGTGTGGGGAAAGCCAGGGCAGCAGTGACCTGCTGAGCTTGGGAACCACCCTGAGGTCATGACATCGGTTGACTTGGGGGAACATCTCTATTTAAAGATATGTCATTGCTTCTCCTCAGTGCATATCATGGGCACATCTTCTGGCTAGATCCAGAGTGAAGGCAAACTCTCCAACAGGCACTGGGACACACTGCACTCCAGCCCTTCAGGCCTGGTGGCTTCCCCCTGTGGCCTCCCCAAGTGATGGACTCCAAAGAAGGAACTATCCCTGACCCCAGGAGAACACCGGGGCCAATGGTTATTCCCAAGAATGACCCAGAGCTGGACAGGAGGAGGCTTTCCTGTCCACACGTCACCTGTCATGCAAGGGGAGGACTCCTCTGGCCAGCTCAGCTGCTGGGCTCAGCAGAGCACAACCACATGGACCCCCTAAGTGTAAGTTCTCCATGATCTGAATGGAACGTGGCTCTCTCAAGGGAGAGCTTGGGGAATTGGAAGGACTCAGGACCTAGGGAAATCTGTGAATCATTTCAATTTTTAATCTCTATCATCAGGAGATTAGAGGTTCCATTTTAAAAAAATATTCTCTTGAATCCTTCTCCGGCCATTATTGGTGTAAAACTTGTCAGGTCTAAGAAATGAGAGTTCTTATAATTAAAGACTAACTCATTCATAAAAATCTCTTAACAAGGAAGCCATTCTGCCAAATCTCCTGGGGATAAACCCTCAGCTTGGTCTACGCTCCCCAGTTTCTGTGAACTGTTTCAGGGAAGGCCCCTGCTTCCAGCCATAGGTCACCAGCACTGTTGTCCGGTGGTTTGGGCCACTTGAGTGACCGTGCTAATAGTGGACCCGCTCTAATCACCGTACAGGAACAGACGCCTTCCGCGTGCGGAGGGAGAAAGGAGGGCCTGCAGAGTGGCCTGGAGCAGCGAGCCCATCCTCAGCCCAGCGCCGGGCGCCTGCCTGTTGGTCAGCACCGCACAGCCCGGATTCTGTTGTGAGACGTGGTGCTTGACACTCTTCCTGAGGAGCTCCATGCTGGAACTGAAAGGTTAAATCCAGTTTTATTAGGCAGTCACTGGAGAAAGGCAGTAGAGTCGTGACTCGCGTCTCCACCATGAGACACGCGGGGCCTCATGTGTCCTTTCCAAGGAGTGGCAGCAGCCCTTCACACTTGCCTGCACTTTGCCATTTACAAGGAACTTCTGCATTAATTATTCCCTTGGAGACCGAGACAGCGTGTGAGGTTGTTAAGTGAGGACCACATCAGGAGAGTTAAGTGACTTGCCAAAGGCCGTGAGACTCAGAAGTGGCAGTGCCTGAACTTCTGACTCAAAAGGACTCCCTGGGGGGCGGAGGTAGGAAGGACAGCCCTTTCCACAGGACCGCCCTGCCGTACCTGAGCGCACACTGTCACTGTCACCCACTAGCACCTGTGCGCATGCGTGCGAATGCTCTTCTCCGGAATCTAGACTGACTGGTCTGAGCCTGTGAATCCTTCAAAACAAGAAGTCCACCCTGGCAGACTTCCTCCAGCCTCGCAAAGGTGAGCCAATCCGCTCTTCTCAGAGCCACGCCTGTACATCAGGCGCTCCTCCGTTGTTTCTTACTACCTTGTACTATAATCCATTTACTTGCACGTTGAGCTTTTAGCCCATGTGCTCCTTAGGACAGCGACTACTTCTGCGCAGGTGGAGAGAGCAGAGTTCTTGGCCGTGTGGACTTTGGAGCCAGGCTGCCCAGGATGAGATCCCAGGCCTGTTACATATTGACACTTAGGAGAACACTACTTAAACTCCCTGTGCCTTCCTGTTCTCATCTGTATAGTGGGAGCAATTGTTTATTGCCAACCTCACAGGGTTATTGTGAGGATGAAATCAGTTAATACATGTAAATCACTAGAACAATAAATAAACATTATGGAACCCCTAAATGTGAATGAATAGTGAAATTGATAATTTTTTCTTTTTTTTGTCACCCAGGCTAGAGTGCAGTGGTATCATCACAGCTCACAGCAACCTCAAACTCCTGGGCTCAAGCAATCCTCCTGCCTCAGCCTCCCAAGTACCTGGGACTACAAGTGCACACCACCAGGCCCAGCCAATTTTTTTTTACTTTTTTTTTTTTCTTTGGTAGAGCTGGAGTCTCACTCTTGCTCAGGCTGGTCTCAAACTCCTGGCCTCAAGTGATCCTCCCACCTTGGCCTCCCAGAGTACTGGGATTACAGGCGTGAGCCACTGCAGCCAGCCTGAAATTGATAAATTAAATGCAGTATATTCATACACTAGAAAAATACCCTCTAGCTGTTATAAGGAAGGAAATATATCTATGCACATTGTCATTGTGATCAGTATCATCACCATCATCCTCCTCCTGTTTGCATGCCTAGCTCCTACCGTGGCTGGACACAAAGCATGTGCTCTCCATAAAGGTATGTCAAATGTATGAGTAAATCCATGTACTTGTAAAACAGTTGGTGACTTGGGCAAAAACAGAAATGTTAGCTACCCTTGTTTGGGGCAGTCACAGCTGCCTGAATCATATCTAAAAACACTAGGATTACTGCTTCTTCAACAAAAGAATATGCAGGAAATTCAATTTGGGGTTCCTAAGTTAATTTACCCAAATGAAAAGCATAAGCCTCCAGGCCAGAGAGCCAGGCTCACTTATTCATTAATAAATATTGTGCAAACTAAGCAACTTTGTTTCTGTTCAGGAAAGTGCTTGAAGCAGAAACTCCAAGAACACAGATGTAGGGTGGAAAAGCCGGAGAAGGAATCCAATATATCCTTCCTCTCTCTTTTTAGGATGTTTTATTTAAAACAAACTAAAAGAATAACCACTACAGAAAATTACACAGAGATGTTCACACAAGGCTTCTTTATGTTGGCTCTATTGAGCTGTTAAAGGGAAAGGTAGTGGTTTCAAGGAACCTGTAAAGAGAAATGGGATGTTTACTTCGATAAGCTCTAATTAAAAAAAAAAAAAAAAGTCAGGTCTTTCCTGTCCAAAAGAACAGTTATCAAAAAGTAAGAGAGCTTTTGGAAAAATAGAAAAATATAAGAATCTCAGGTAAGTAAAGTTCCTAATATTTGTATACCATATTCCATTTGCAAAACCCTTTTACCTGATTTAAATTTTAAAAGATTAAAGGTATATTTTTATAAATATAGTAACTGTCACACATGAGCTCAAGCAGAAATATATCAGAATTTTTACTGCAACCTTTTTTGTTATATTGAAAACTATGAAATAGCAGAAATACAAATGAATAGGTAAATTGGTAAATTAAATGCAGTATACTGACACAAGGGAAAATATCACATAAAAATCATGAAATTACATATACATACATGTATATACATTTCATATGGATAAATTTTAAAAATTAAATATTAAAAAGAAAATTATATAATTACATATTGATATTTATAACATGATAACACTTTTGTAAATTTTTTAAAAATCCATAAACGTCCCATGATATGACTGACCATAGCAGCAGAATACTTTTTTTAAATCTTCCAAGCTCCTTAAAACTAAACAGAGTAAACATGAGTGTAGAAAAAATAAACCCGCGGATAACATCTTCGACAGCACCAGGTATCGGAGTGCTCTGTGACTGCGCAAAGGAGACGGGAGGGCAGGGCTGCGAGAGCTCAGCAGCTGACAGTCTCGAGCTGGGGACGTGAGGGGAAGGCCAAAGTAACCCCTGGCAGACATTGCCTGTGGGCTTTTGGTCATGGAAACAAAAAACAAAAGCAGAGAAAGACACCAACAAAAACTTACATCCAAAATGTTCAAACCTGTTAGGAGGGTTCTGAGAAAGCCATGTGGCATATGCACAGGTTGCAAACCTCCTGACAGCCCCTCTCATTAGGAACACAGCACCTAGGAGAGCAAAACCCACACGCAGCATCTTCCAAAACATCTCAATGACAACTTGTCCTCGTGAACCCCAAATTATCGGCAGGCAGGAACACACCACTTACAACTCTATGACCCACACGAGACAGTGAGACTTCTGATAACACTGGCGACCAACAATCAAAAAAATTTCCAAAAATACTAACTAGAAAGCAAGACAGGCCAATCGGAGAACAATAGTTGAACTTAAAAAGGAGCACTAAATTTAAAAACATTATTTTGTTATCCAGACAGAAATATCAAGTAATTTAAAAGGGAAAAGATATCAGATTGGCAGCAAATGTTTTAACAGCAACATTTTGTGCCAAATGGCAGTGGCACAGTGGGAAGGTGTAAGTCAAGGGCCCAAACCTGCACCTGTGTAGGAAGAGCACGTCTAGAGAGCTAATGTGCAGCAAGAGAACTGTAGTTAATAATATTGTACACTGAAAAGTTGCTGAAAGATTTTAGGTGCTCTTACTATAAAAAAAAAGGTTATGGCAGGTGATGTATATATTGTTTACCTGTACTAATCATTTCATTATGTATGTGTATATCAAAAAATCATGTTATACACCTTAAATATATACAATAAAAGATAAATTTTTAAAAATATATATTAATAATATCCAAAAATTCACTTTATATAGGAAGAAACAAATAGACTAAAATTTAAATGATGAAAAACAATATACCATGCTAACACTGATACAAAGAAAGCGGGAGAAACTATATTAATATCAGACAAATTAGATTTCAGAGCAAAGTGCATTGCCAGAGATAAAGAAGGTCATCTCAAGGTGATAAATTCATCAATTCATTATGAGAGTATAAAAACCCTAAATGTTTAGGCACCTAGTAACATAGCTCAAAATACATAAAGAGACAGATGGTAACAAAAGTAGTTACACAAATAGTAACAGAAAAATAATGGAAAACAAGCCATGCTAATATTAATCAAAAGAAAGTTGGACTGGCCATATAAGTATCACAGTATATTTCAGTGTAAATAATATTATCAGGGATGATAATGCTCATTTCATATTGATAAAAGAATCAATTCATCTAGAAGACATAACAATTCTAAACACATATTCATGCACATAATAATAATTTCAAAATATTTGAAGTCATTACGATCAAAGATTTCAATACCCCTCACTCCATAATTGATAGAACAAAGAGACAGAAAATCAATAAGAATTTCAGAAGATTTGAATAAAGCTATTAACCAACATGACCTAATTGACATCAATAGTCCACCCCAAAACAGCAGAAGACACATTCTTTTGGGGTACACATAGAATATTCACCAAGAAAGACCATATTCTGGGCCATAAAATGAGTGTTAATAAACTCAAAAGGATTCAAGCTATATAAAGCATGTTCTCTAACCATAAGGGAACTAAATTAGAAATCAATAACAAAAGTTGTTAGAAAAGTCTTAAATGTCTAGAAACTAAATAACACACTTTCTAAATAACCAATGGAATAGTAAAAAGAAACCAAAAGAATATTAGAAAGTATTTCAAACTGAATGAAAATGAAATCATAGTCACAATTTGTGGGATGCCACTGAAGCAGTTTACAGGGGTGATTTATAGCAATAAATGCCTATATTAGAAAAGAAGAAAGTTCTCAAAAAAAATTTATCTCAGCTTCCATATTTAAATTTTGAAAAAGAAGAGCAAATTAAACTAAAAGTAAGCAAAATCAAGGAAATAATAAATATTAGAACAAAAAATCAATAAAGTAGAAACCAGAAAAACAATGAAAGAAATGCAATGAAACCAAAAGTTAGATTTTTGAGAAGAACAATGATATTTATAAACTTCTAGACAGACTGATAAAGGAAAAAAATAGAAGATGAAAAATTATATATTTTGTAGGTATTAAAGAAATAATAAGAGGATATTATGAGCAATTGTATGCCAATAAATTTGACGACTTCAATGAAACAGACAATTTCCTTAAAGGACATGTGCCATCATAACTAACTCAAGAAAAAATAGATAAGATAAAAATAAAAAACCTTCAAAATAGGTTAATTTATAATATCATAATATAGATATAATATTGCATTACAATATAAATATTATAACTATTAAAAATTAAATTGATGGCAAAAATCTTCCCACAAATAAAACTCCAGATCCAGAAGGCTGATGAATCTTATCAAACATTTAACAAAGAAATAATACCAATTCTACATCAATATTCCTGGATAATTAAATAAGAAGAAATAGTTCCCACTCATTCAATGAGACTAATATTACTCTTATCCCAATACAAGTTAGACTTTAAAATAAAAGTATAATTCAATATCAATACAGAAATTCTTTTTAAAACAGAAAATTGAATCCAGCAATAAATGCAAAGAATAATATATCATGACTCAGTGGGGTTTATCCTGGGAATTCAAAGCTAATTTAACATTCAAAATAAATCAGTGTCATTCACTATATTAACGAATTTTCTAAAACTTCTATGATCATTCAATAGACAGAAAAAAACTGACAAAATTCAACATCAGTTTCTAATTAAAACTCTCAGCAAACTAAAAATAGAAGGGAACTTCTTCAACCTATTCAAAGGCATCTATTAAAAAAAAATCTATAGCCAACATTGTACTTACTGGTGAGAGACTGAATGCTTCCCTGTACTCACCTCTGCCCCACAAAGATTGGGAATGAGCCAAGGAATCTGTTCTTACGGCTTCTTCAACATTGTACAGGACAGTCTAGGAAGTGCAATAAGGCAAAGAAAAGGGGGTAAAGGCATCCTGTAGGTAAAGAAAGAATAAAAACTGTCTTTATTCACAGAGTATATGAGCATATATCCAGAAACTACAAAAAAGTCCTGGAACTAATAAGAGAGTTTATCAGGGTTGCAGAACACAAGATCAATATATAAAAACTCACTGTATTTCTATATACTAGCAAGGAAAAATCAGAACTTGAAATTTTAAAACAAAGCCATTAATAATAGTATAAAATTATGAAGTACTTGGGAATGCATGAAGAAAAGCTATGAGACCTGTACACTGAAAACTACAAAATACTGTTGAAGAAGATTGAAGAAGATGCCAATAAATGGAGGGATATAACGGTTTGTGGTTTAGGAGACTCAATACTATTAAGATGTCAAATTGATTATAGATACAGCACACTGCCCAAATCAAAATCCTAGTAAGTTTTATTGGAGAAATTGACAAAGTGATTGTAAAATTTACATGGAAATCAAAGGACGTAGAGTAGGCAAAACAATTTTGAAACAAAGAGCCTGATTGACAATTCATTATAAAGTTATAATAAGCAAGACAGTGTGGTTTTATTTCGCATTCTCTATTCTGTTCCATTGACCTTTTTGTCTCCTTTTATGCTAGTACCATGCTGTTTTGGTTACTATAGCTTTGTAGTATAATTTGAAGTCACTAATGTGATGCCTCCAGTTTTGTTCTTTTGCTTAACATTGCTTTGGCTATTAGGGTTTTGTTTTTTTGTTTTGGTTTGGTTCCATGTGAATCTTAGGATTTTTTTCCTAAATCTGTGAATGTTAGTATTTTGATAGGAATTGCATTGAATCTCTAGATTTCTTTGGGTAGTGAGATCATTTTAACAGTATTGATTCTTCCAATCTGTGAGCATGGAATGTTTTTCCATTTGTTTGTGTCATAATTTCTTTCACCAGTGATTTGTAGTTCTCCTTGTAGAGATCTTTCATTTCCTTGGTTAAATAAATTCCTAGGTACTTTTTTGCAGCTATTATAAATGGAATTGTGTTCTTGGTTTGGTTCTCAGTTTAGTCATTATTGGTGTATAGAAATGTTATTTATTTTTGTACATTGCAGTGAACTGATCTTCAACAAAGCAGACAAAAACATACACTGGGGAAAGGACACACTATTCAATAAATGGTGCTGGGAAAATTGGAGAGCCACATGCAGAAGAATGAAACTGAATCTGTATCTCTTACCATATACAAAACTTAACTCAACATGGATTAAAGACTTAAATGTAAGTCCTGAAACCATAAAAATCTTAGAAGAAAACCTAGGAGAGACTTCCTGACGTTGGCCTAAGCAAAGAATTTATAACTAAGACCCCAAAAGCAAATGCAACAAACACAAAAATAGAGAAATGGGACTTAATTAAACTAAAAAACTTCTGCACAGCAAAAGAAATCAAAAGAGTAAATAGACAGCCTCCAGAATGGGAGAAAATATTCACAAACTATATATCAAACAAAGGACTAATATCCAGATTGTACAAGAAATTCAGACAACTCAGTAAGAAAAAAACAACCCCATTAAAAAGTGGGCAAATGACATGAGCAGGCATTTTTTCAATAGAAGATATACAAATGGCCAAAAAACATGAAAAAATGCTCAACATCACTAATCATCAGAGAAAGCAAATTAAAACCACAATGAGATACCAAAATGGATCATAGACCAAAATTTAAAGCTTAAAACCATAAAACTTCTAGAAGAAAATAATAGAAGGAAATCATTGTGACCTTGGATTAGACAAAAGACTCTTAATCATGATCCATAAGGGAAAAAAGCAATAAATGTGATGTCATCAAAATTAAGAACTTTTGCTTTTCAAAATACACTGTTAAGTTTGGACACAGTGGCTCATGCCTATAATCCTAGGACTTTGGGATGCTAAGGAGAATTGCTTGAGGTCAGGTGTTCGAGACAGGCCTGATCAAGAGTGAGACCCCATCTCTACAAAAAAATAGAAAAATTTTCCAGGTGTGGTGGCACGCTCTTGTAGGCCCAACTACCCGGGAGGCTGAAGCAGGAGGATCACTTCAGCCCAGGAGTTTAAGGTTGCAGTGAGCTATGATGACACTGCTGCACTCTAGGCTGGGCGATAGAGTAAGACCCTGTTCCTCGGCGACAAGCACACCCCCCGCCCCGCTGCGATGCTGGGGCCAGTACCTGGCAGCCCACATCCCTGCTCTGCTGGCTGCACACTCGGCTCTGCAGCAGAGGGCACAGAGCAAAGCAGCAAGGCCTGTGAGGGGTTGCTTCTTCCCGTCTTCGAGCCAGAATCATCCCCCCTCACTCACCTCAAATGTGAGAGTTTGTTTCGGTAGCAGCATTTTTTGAGTCATGTGCTATTTTCTAACACTTGCTCCTGCAGCCGCCACTGTCCCCTCCTCAGAGGTCTGGGTTCGGTTCCATGAGCCCCTCTGCTGGCCCCAGACCCCTGCATGAGCCAAGTGGGCAGACTCCTGCTCAGAGGCCCGAGTGCCATGGGGTCTCTCCTCTCCCCTTTGCTCCCCCAGCCCTAGGTGTCCCTTCTTGTCATTTACTTAAAAATTCTTTATGTGAAATTCTCTTCACTAAAATAATAGGCATGGTTTCTGTCTCCATCTGACAAAATCTGGTACCATTTCTGCTATTTTAAAATATTCAGTTAAGGAAGAAATGACAGATAACTCCTTGACATGATTTCATAGACAAACAACCCTCCCCCAAAGCCAGTGTCTTGCTGGCAGGAGTAGGTGGTGCCCGAGAGGACACTGTGTTGGAGGCCGTAGCCAGGACAACCAGAGAGGGACGAAACGTCTTCACTCCGTATTCTGATGTCAGACACTTTGAGACCATATTGCTGTGCAGGAAAGGGCAAGGTGCATAATAGCAAATATAGCATCTATCTTTTGGGTAAGAAATAACAAATATAAATGAATCTTATATTTGCAAAGAGATACTAGAAAAACAAACTAAAAATTAATTTTAAAAATTCATTACATAAAGAGAGAAGGAGAAATGTGGTAGAGAGGATAGAAAAGGAAGCTAGATTCCTCGAAATACACCTAGTCAGAGAGCTTTGACAAAATGTTTTAAATACTAAAAAAAAAAAAAAGTGAAATTAATTTCTGAATTAATCTGAATTCCTAAAACTATTCCCAAAACAATCTGAAATGAATAAGCCTAATTGTCTACCTGGTCGGGAACATAACAATACAAAGAAAAGAGTTACTTCTAGTGACTTTAGAACATTAAAGAGTTGCTGGCTCTAAAACACATTTCCCCTGCCGAATCCATATCAGCAAATTGATCGCCTAAGAATCTTGTCTCATCACTGCACTCAGTTCCAAATTGAAGTCTCTGGTGGGTGCATCTCATCTGTGGACCATCCAACCATGTGGGGTCCCAGGCACAGTAGCCGCTGGGAAATACAGTTTTTGGCTTTCTCTATTCTGCACACAGGACTGTACATCAGTAGGAGATTAGAAAATGAATTGAGCAAATCAATCTGTAGTATCTGTCACCCTGTAAGCTCAAGCCCTTTGATTAGCCTCTTGAAGACTGGGTTTGGTGACAACATAGGAATTTTTTAGGAAAACTCATCCTGGAAATCTATAACAAAATTATACCAACTAGCTAAAATGTCTGATGTCTTTTACCAGTGTGGATATTTAGTGTCTGTGAGGGAAAAGACTAGGTCTAAAATATTTTCTGTACCCTAGATAGCAACAGGTTAATTGTGACCACCCAGACAATCCTGCCAGGGCTGTAGTTCCAATCACACACTCAGGGGTCTAGTTTGGAAAGGGAGGTTTGTAATTTGTTGCTTTCTAAATAATCCCAATGGGATGTAAATTTATTATTACTATTAATAATAACATCCTACAAATTCCATTCATTATTATAAATTACCCCAAGGAATACTCTTTCAAATTTGTCTAGACCAAAACAGGAAATAAAAGCTACGCTTCTAAAAATAAAAACTTTCAATATCCCTAGGCCCAGCTATGGGTTGGCCCCAACTCACCCACAGTACTTTGAGGAGTCTGAGAACCAATCCCGACCCTGATGCCCATTCAGAAATCATTGTTGACCGATGAATTTCTTATGAGCTCAATTTCCTGACCCAACCAGTTCTCTCATTGCATCTTGTGTGCAGGTAAAATGCTTTCCTGTGTGTACACGGGTGCACACACACACACACACACACACACGCACACGGTGCTCTTCAGTCCAGTCTTGCTCCAGGCTGTGTACACCAAGGCTGTGTACCCTCAAACAAGTTTTTTAACCTCTCTATGCCACAGTGTCCTTATCTGTGAAGTGAAAGTAACAAGTGCTCTTCCCATTCTGTGGTAAGGGTTAAATGAGTTAAAAACAATCCAGTGCTTTGAAGAGTACCTGGCACATACTAAGCCATATAATTGCTAAGTGTTACCCTTACTATTATGTTTATTCCAATTGTTACTCTCAGATGCCAGCAGATCTCAAGATGTTAATGATTCTAGATATATTGAATATTCATGAGTCATAAATACTAGCAGATAATCTGAAAGGTAAGATAATATTTCCCCATTGAGGAAAAAGAAGAAAGAAAATGTTACCTATGCAGCAAAGATTATATAGCAAAAATATAACACAATGAATTCTTTATTAATGTTTATATGTGGAAAAGAAAGAAAATTATTTTCCATAGTGCAGATGTGCAAACTAAGGAGGAAGTTCAACAGAGGCCCTAGGCTTTGGCCATGGTGATGAACTGCTATTGCCTGAGCAGAACATAAAGATGGGCATTTCTCCCAACCTTGCTCTTGAGTCTTGGAAACATTTCAGTTAAAAACATACTAGACTGATCAAATAACAAATACACTTTCTTCAGCCATGGTCAGTTCTGCCCAGTTCCCTCCCCACCCATCAGCGGGTCTTAACAGCTACACTGCTTTTAAGTAACAGACCACCCTGGCCAGGTCCTCCTCCTCCAACAGGTCACAGGCTGCACAACCCAGACCCTGCAACCAGCAACTCAGTAACAGGGAGTCTTGACCTTCAACACAATAATAAAGTCAGTGAAACGATTTTCATGTGAGGGGAGGAGCCTCCTGTCTGACACTCTCTAGATCCTGACGCCTCACCATGTAGGAATTGCACTAAGTGAAAAGAAATGCACAGAAGACAGAAGACGTTGAGTGGATCTCACTGGTCTCTGGGGCTAGGCGTGGGCGGGGGAGGGCAGAGCGGGTAAAGTCCAGTCGTTTCTGCAAACTTGTGTCTACCTTTGTCCACTATGCTAGGCTGTATTCATTTCCTTGTGGTTACTTCTTAAATTAAAAGATAGAATTAAAAGGCCAATACCTAAAAATAAATTTAAAGGATTTAAAAATTGAAGGCAAAAGATCAGATGATGCACTCACATTCAGACTTGACGGTGAGGAAATCTTCTCCAGCAAAGACCTCAGTCTCTTTAGACCTTGGCATCTCCGAGTAATGAAGGGGAAAGGTCCGAATGAAGCAAATCGTTTTGGCAACTACATGGGCTTTGTCGTGAGGAATCTGAACCAATAAGATCACATTCTAACAGCAGTTTTTCGCTCCACCAACTACCACAGAGAATTTTATAGAGGATGAGAATTTCCAGGAAAAGTAACTAGATTTTTTTTTACCACCTGGACACACCAACTGCTCCAGCTTGTGGTACATTGCTAGAAGTTTCTCAGCAAAATAAAATTGCCCTCTGAAAACTGCTATTTAAAGGTCTTTGGGTATGAAACATATCAACCAATCCTCAGCAAAGGAAATAGTGCCTAGAAAATATCCGATTGGAATAAAAGAACTAGAAAGGTGGAGGGTCTGTGACACGACTGTATCTTACACTATTTTCGTAAAATATATTCATAGACTGTCAAAACATGAAGAGTCAATGAAATTCAACTTTTTAATAGATGTTTCTGGGATTCAGCATGTTTAAGGTTGGTTTGTTGTTTGCTTTGCAAAGTTTTATTTGTTGCTGATTTTATCCCGTGTATATTTACCCTTGTAACAGACATCTATTATCTTATTGTGTCATCCATTGTTCTCCGTCGTGTGTGTAGTTGGGGTGTAACTGTGTATGTGTGGTTTCTATCTATAGTAGAAAGGAACAAAAATAAAGAAAAATTTTCTTTTGGGGGAAAAAATGGTTTACAGTTCTTTGTTATCTATAAAAGGAAAGGCCACAGCATTCATCAAAAGTAGATAATTTTTGTTGAAAAGCATAATCTAGTTATAAACAAAAGATATATAATGTGAAATTACATAGAAAGTGTGAGTGTAAATGGGTGAAGTCAGAATTTCCCCTTACTCCTTTAAGAAATCACACAAAAGCAAGAAAGTGGAGCATAAACACAGCTGTAAATTCCATCCTTAAGACAGTAGGGAAAATCTGAGGTCATGAAGCACAAAATAGGGAGGTCTTCTTAAGGCATTTAAGGACAAACACAGGACAGTGCAAAAAGAAAGAATGCCTACAGCTGCAAATCTTTAAAAATAAAGATCTGTTGAAGCTGAGGTGAGTGGGACAAACTGAGGTCGAAGATGCATTGTTTCTCGATTCCCACTGAGGCAGCTGGGTGCCTGAGTTGGGGGTAGGAGGTACCCTGGACCCAGATTGGTCACCATCCGGGAAAGCACCAGAAACAGGTTGAAGGAAGAATCTCACAGTGAAGCCATGCTGGCGGGAAGCAGACAGTCTGTGAGGTAGGGGATTAAAAGGAAGAAAAAGTAACCGGACTGTGAGCAGCTTCCATTCTTGCTGGACTGAGAAGTAAAGGAGTCGTGGCCCAGAAATAAAACCTTGCTGTCACAAAGGGAGATGAGAGAGATACCAACAACCCAGTAGAAAAGTAAGCAAGATAACATGGATGGTCCCCAGAAACAAAGATGCAGATGCTTTCAAACATGAGGAAATATTTCAATCCCACTCTTAAAAGAAAGTCAGTGATGCTTTCCACTTATTAGATTGGCAGAATTCAAAAGCTGTGATGGCAAACCGCGTGAGTGATGGTGCGGGGAAATAAACACTCTCCTATATTGGAGGAGAGAGTGCAAATCTCCAAGCTCAGGGGAGCAATCTGGCAACGGGGCTCAGAAATGAAGCCTTTGACCCAAGAATGCCACTTCTAGAAAGTGAGAAATGGTGAGCATTTTTTTAATAAAAAGTCTGAAAACAATCTAAATGTTCACAATAAGAGACCAAATAAATTATGGTGCAGTGGAGTATTATGCAACTTTTTAAAAGAATGATGCAGACCTGTATGTACTGATATGAAGGCTCTCCAAGAGTGTGCTGTGCTATCATTCGAGTATGAAAACTCATATAAATAAGTATATACTCACCTGTGTCCATGGAGACTATCTCTTGGAGCTGGCAACAGGGGCTGCCTGTAGAGAGAGGAAAATAGTGGATCAGGAGGTTCACAAACCATTACAAATTCCATGTGTGGGTGGGGTGTATAGGTGGGCACACAAATGAAAGAAATATTGAAAGTTCCTACAGGCATTTGCTGTGGTTCTATGTACTGTGAGATTATGGATGATTTTTCTCTTCTTTCTTGTAGTGTTTTGAGTCCATATATATTTCACAGTGAAATAAGATGCTTTAAAAAAAAAAAAACTAAACAGGATTTTTTTTCCTCCTAAAATTCTCAATTATGTCTAGCAAACAAAAATGCCTGGTCAGTTCACTTAGTCAAAACCTGCCCTTTGACTGTCATGCTGTCCGGGCAGCACAGTGGGATGGGGCTGGAATCCCCAGCTCTGCATCCAGGTGTCGGTCACTGGTCAGTGGTCACCGCTGGCCCGAGGTCCCTGCAGCCCGGCAGCCCCGTGCTCCCTGCACTGCACTGGGCCGTGCAGAGGGTGCAGAGGGAAGGCAGAACATTTGGAGACAGAGGTTCACTTATGGTGAAACTTTCACCTCAGGTAAAGGCCTCCCCCAAATGCTACTGCCACCAGAATTAAAGACTTTGAACTATTTTGGCTGCATTCTTGGCCCTAAGAGACAGGTTTCCTGTTAATACTGTTTTGACTTAGATTGTTTGGGTCTCTCCAGCAGGAGACCAGATTTAGATCAAACGTACAGGATCCTCCTGCTGCAACAAGAAGGGCCTGGAACACCCAGGGAAGTAAAAATCTCCGTTGTTAAAGGGTGGGAAACGGGACGGAGGTGCTTTCTCTGCTGTCCCAGGAGGCCCTGGTGAAGAAAGGCCTGCCTGCCTGGAGCCACACAAAGCCACAGCAGCTTAGAGGCCTTTTGTGGAAGGCAGGTCCTCCTCTGGGGCCTTGTGCCAGCAGAAGGAGGCCTATGCAGTTATACTCAGAGCACCAGCCCGTGCACAGCGCTGTGTAGGGCCTGCCACTGGGCAGCCACTATTTTTAGTTGATGCTCAGGAAGCCTGGGAATATGGAACCAAGGAGAAGTCGGGAGGCAGGGGCTTTCCTGCCCCTCTCGGACTCAACCTAGCAGATGCCCATATATAGGCAGGGCGAGACGCTGATGAGGGGCCCAGGCATCCCAGGGTACAGGGGCACTTCATTCTCAAAGGGAAGAAAAAGGGTGCCCCCACAGCCTCAGGCACTGAGCAGGCTGGCCTGCCCAACCCTAGCATGTGCCCACCGCTGACATGACTCTCTGGTGTAGCACGTCCCAGCTGGGGGTATCTCTGAGGCAGGCAGGAAGGGACCAACCTGGCAACCACAGTCCCCAGGGTAGTCGAGTGGGGCAGGGTCTAAGTGGGACCTACTCTTCCTTCCACACTTGAGTTCCATGTTCCATTTATGGGGCTGGGAAAGTGGCTGCAACGTCCGAATCAGGACCTTGACGTTTTCACAAGAGCCAGTGATGATTACAGTGAAACCATCGAGACAGAGCTTGGCTGTAACCACAGACGTTTTGCTGCTGAAAGAGCCAGGCCTTGGAAAAGGCCTTTCCTTTAAGACTTTGTTCGAATGTGGACCTGGGAACCAGCATCTGCAGTCTCTTTCCTACGGTGACCTGGAGACATCCAAGTGAGTGTGGGAAGGTGGCCTGTGGTGCCCAGCCCGGGCCTGTGGGGGAAAGGTTGTGACTCCATTGCCCAGAGACCGGAATTTGGCAAACAACCCTCAAAGGACTGAAGTGCAGCTCTTTTCTCTGAAACCAGAGCAACACGGCCAAAGTGTCTCCTCCCATTGCAGATGACAAACTGTGAAGAAAAGTCTTGACATTTGGCAAAAGTTCCACTTCATTGTGAAGTTAATAAAAGAAAACCATGTTTTCCTAACAATCACTGCTTCAAATGTCACATAAGTATCTGTGCTTCAGTTAAAAGTGAAAGACAAAAATAATGTGAAAAGGTAAAAATAATCCAGATTTCAGAAGAATGGTCTCACAGCACATATGTGAGTGAAAATGCCTTTTTGTGTGGAATACCCTTTGTATCCGCAGTTTTCACGCAAAGCCGGGTGCACGATGGACTCACCAGCAAAATTGACAGCGTCCTGGTGCCTGTGCCTCACCCGGACCAATGAAAGCAAGATGGGGAGAAGAGCGGGACTTGGGCGTGTGTTTATATCTCCTCAATTGATTTGAATGTCCAGTTAGGATTGAGAAGCCCTGGCAGGTCTGAACTGTGACTGGAGTTTGCCTTGTAATAAACGGCCCTCCCATCTGTGACCTCGGGGGTGTAATACACACTCGTCCATCTAGGGGCCCCAGGGGCTGACCTGGCCGGCAGAGCCCCGGTTGCAAATGCGCATCTTCGCTGGAGCCCTGCGGCACGAGTGAATGACTCTCCTTCCGCCCCAGCCGCACCCCGTGCAGAGAGTGCCGGGCGGCCCTGGCTGCGGGGACAACGCCCTGAGGCAAGCGGGGCAGGCCTGATGCTGGGGCAGTCTCCACGCCATCTGGGCCCTGCCGCCGCCAGCCTTCCAGCCTGGCCCTCGTGTGTTAGTGTGACTGACTGACTGGCCCGTCTGTGGGCTGGACGGCCTGGAAGACACTCGTCCCAGTGCAGCCGGGGGCCGGGTCAGCATCAGTCAAGAGGACAGAGTTGTGGGGACAAAGCTCTGGATTTGGTCCTTGGTAAGTCCTTCAGTTTGTAAGAGGAAAGCTGTTGTTCTATACACTGCCTCGAGAAAGCAGCCGGGCTGGGTGGGGTCGGAAGCCGTCTTTCCCAGCCGTCTTTCCCTGGAGAGGTCGCTCTAGCGGCACACTTTCCTAATGTGCAGAGTGAGGATAAAATTCCTCTCTGAGTATTATTGTAAGAATAACTGCAGAAAACCAAGTAATAAATTCTAAAATAATACTGGAATGCAGGGGATGAATATGTGATCATTTCTCAAGTAACATGCGAAATACTACTTTAAACTGATGGTTGGTCAAAATGGTGTCCCACGTACACACACGTCACAGGAGAACAAATACTATTTGATTCAACCTATATGCGGTTGCTAGAGCAGTCGCATTCGTAGAGACAGAAAGGAGGATGGTTGCCAGGGTCTAGGGGGAGGGGAAATGGAAGCTTTTGTTTAAGGACTATGAAGTTTCAGTTTTATAGTGTGAAAAGGGTTCTGGAAATGGACGGTAGTCATGTTCACACAACAGTATCAGTGTGCTTAATACCACTGAACCGCACACTTACAATGGTTAAGATGGTAATTTTATGCTATGTATATCTTACCACCATTTTTAAAAAATTAAAAATTTAGGAAAGAATTAAGCCCACACACAGAGGACAGCAGAGCTGTGAGAACAGAAAGGAAATGGGCCTGGAGTCTCTTGATCAAGCTGACCCCAAAGCTGATGATCTCACAGAGTTCCACGTTGCTGAAGTTTGTTTTAGACTCTCTGATGCTTATAGCTTCAGGCGTCCCCACTGCTATATTGAACATGAAAGAAGTCAGTATCATTCGCTTCCAGAAAACCACCCCAGTGGTACTCCCAGCCCAGTGCCTTCCTCAGATCGAATAAGGCATTACCTGATGTCTAAATGACATATTGTCCTGTGAATGATCCATTCCAACCCCTACCTTCAACTTTTCTTCACCCCTGACCTCCACTGAGCTTCTTCACCTACTCAGTCGCTAGGCCACAGCATAGACTTGTCATCAAACATAGTCTCCAAAATTGTATGCTCTGTTTCTTTTTCACAATCTGCTATCTTTACACTCCTCGATTCCTCATTCCCATACCTACTCTATAGCGTTTAAACTCTGGAGTCCACTTTCCAGCCTAACCCCTATGACCTGCTGCATTGGTTCAAAATTTGCTGTGGTGCCCCGGCTGTGCTTTGCAGACTTTGTATTTCCCAGGCAGTTCCCATCCTTCTCCTAAAGTGGGTCCTCCAGCTCCCTCTCCACACAACGCACCTTCTCCCTCCTGTGTTTCCAAGTCACCTCTCTTCCCTCTTTCTCCTCTCACTCGTATTCCCAGCTTCTTTCCTACAATCTATAAACACACTCAAGCTTCCCCATGTTCTTCCCGTTTAATAGCACATTTCTCTGCCTGCTATTCCCTTCCAGCTGCTACCTCATCATTGTCCTTCTCTTCAAGGCCAACCAGCTCAACAATCCATCTGTGTTCCTTGTCCCCATTTCCTAACATCTCCAACCTCCTGAAGTCAGGCCTCCAGCCTCAACCACCACAATGGAAGCATTCTCTTAAAAATGGCACTAACTCCCCAACTGCTATATCCAGTAGATCTTTTTCTAATCATCCTCCTACCTGAATTCTCTGTCACACATTATATGGTTCCCTTGGTTTTTCCTGCCCCTTGGGCTGTGAGATGTCACGCCTTCTCGGCTGTCCTCCGGTCTCTTTGACATTCTTCCTCTTTCTCTGACTATCCCTGAGAAGTTGGGGTTCTCTATAATACATCTATGGCCCTCCTCTCTTCTCATCCTAGGTACCCAAGCTAGTGACTTCATCTAATCCCATGTGTGTAGGAAAGGGTGCATTCCACAGGTCTGGGATCTTCAAATTCTGTGCATTCCAAGAAAGATCTGACCCTTGCCTGGCTCCTAGGAGTAAACCTCTAAACCCTGCCCTGGGAGTACCCTGCCAGATTAGAGTGTCTCTTTCCTGGGACCTTGGGCCAGATAGCTTATGCTGACAGTGTGATTTATGGTGTTGGGGGGGTGGTCTTGGGCCATGTGGTACACAGCTGACCTATGCAGGGAATGCAGGCTGAGTGGCCATGGTCAGTTACCTGGGCACCATATGCCTATGTGACCGACATCCAATAAATCCCCTGGACACCAAGGCTCTGGTGAGATTCCTTGGTTGCCAGTCCTCCCGTGTGTGTTGTCACACATCATTCCCAGGAGAAGAAAGCACCATCTTCACCGATACCCTGGGAAGGACCACTGGGAGCTCAGGCCTGGTCCCCCCTGGACTCTGCTCTTGCAGCTTTTGCCTTTGCTGGGTTCTGTCTCCTCCTGTCACTATAATTGTTCCAGCAAGTGTTAACAGCTCTTGTAACAGCTCTTGGCCAGAGAAATAACCAAGCAGCACGTGGAGAGTGAAGAACAGCCTTTATTCCTTCGGCATGCTCCGCTGACTTCTGATCTTCTGACCCCACCTTCCCCGTTCTCCTCCAGCTTTTATACCTTTGGTAGGACTCAAAAAGCATCCAATCAGCAACAAGCTTTAACTTCCAATCAGCAACAAGCTATAACATCCAATCAGGAACAAACTATAACATCCAATTAGGAACAAGCTTTAACAACCAATCAGCAACAGTGGGATTCAAAAAGTACCCAATCAGGATCACGCAAGCAGCATGGCCGGAGGACAGGAGCAGGCAGCTGAACATCGAGAGCGGGCCCAGACTGGCACACGAGGCCCAGCCCCAGCAGCGCGCACTCACCTGCCGCAGTCTCTAGCCGCCCGCGCAGCACCGGCCCACAGGGATGCGGAGCGGCAGGGAGACGACGAGTGGCCGCGTCCCAGCGCCCGACGGTTTTCCCCATCATAATAAACCATAACCATGAGGACCACAGCTTTTCTGAGTTCTGTGAGTCCTTCTAGTGAAGGGCTGAGACTGAGGGTGGTCTCAGGGGTCCCCAACACAGCATACCATGTCATCAAGTCATACACTGGTGACTCGTAAATACATATTTTTTTCCACACATCTCCTGAACACCAGCTCTACACAGACATTACAACCAGGATGTCTCAGTAGTACCACAGACTCAAACTGTCCCAAGTTGATCTTATGTTCTGCTCCAAACTCATTTCTTCTCATGCTTTGCCACAAGCCCACCCAGCCCAGTCTAAGATCTAGCAGCATTTTGCCCTCCTGCTCTCCCGTGCCTCCCTCCCTGCCTCGCCGTAGGTGCTGTGATGGGCCCCTCTAGGTCTGTCCTGCTCTCCGGCCACTGCTCCTGGGTTTGGGCCCACACACCACCTGGCCCTGCAATCGATGCTCTCTGGATAGGTCTAGGGAGACACCCAGGCCACACCCCTCCAATTATCCCAACTACACACAACGTGAAACTTTTTATTAATATTACATCCCAGAAAGCTAAGAAAAAAATTACCATTTTAATAATTTGGGGGGGGTTGTGTTTTATTTTATTTTTTTGACACAGGGTCTCGCTCTGTTGCCTGGGGGCTAGAGTGCCATGGCATCATCATAGCTCACTGCAACCACAAACTCCTGGGCTCAAGCGATTCTCCTACCTCAGCATCCCTCAGCTGAGACTACAGGTGCATGCTAACAATCCTGGCTAATTTTGCTATTTTTTGTAGAGACAGGTTCTCACTATATTGCTCAGGTTCATCTCGAGCTCCTGGGCACAAGTGATCCTCCCGCCTCAGCCTCCCTAAGTGCAACATGAACCTTTTTAAAAAGAAAAACCAGGATTCTAATTCAAGAAGGCAAAACTGAAATAAATATCAAGGTATAAGAAGCATAAAAACAGTTAGAACCTAATACTAGTGGCAAGAAAGGGCATGAGTGAAAAGGATATTTTGACAATTTTTAGAGAGTCAGAAAGTAAATGAGAGCAGGTTAGCAGATCAATCAGAATGAAGAAAGACTCGCCCTGTTTTCCAACCCTGAGAGAAGCTTTGCACTTTGGATCTTTCAACAAGAGCTGATGGGGATGTTTATTAGGAGAAACTGAGCTCAGAACCACTGCTGTGGGGGTCGGGGCTGCAGATCCAGCCTCTCCTCATTCAGGGATTTAGGGAGTCTGGGCCCAGATGCTGCCTTTCTAACTGCACACCCTGAAATGACACTTGCTCATTGACAATCCCTGGCACAAGCCGAGAGCATCCGGCCAGGAGAGAATCGCCTGCAGAGACAGCAGTGTAGAGGCCTCCATCAGCTCCCTGCACCGGCAGCTCAGTCCCTCACGCCTAAATATGTCTGATTTGATTTGTGACTATGGGAGTATGTTAATTTACATCATTTGGCTAAAAAAATTGCTGCAAACCTGGCATAGGTGCTTTCCAGTTTAAAATCCCTCAGTGACTCCCGCGGCCCGCAAGGTGAAAGCCCGACTTGGCATCAGCTACCTCCTGCTGCAGACCATTTTCTCAGCACCCCTCCCGGTGTCTGCCATCCCACACATGCTGTTCACTTGGCAGTTGTACGCTTCTTGGCCTTCACTCGTGCTGTCTTCTCTGCTCAGAATGCATTTCCCTACCCTTTTCATTGGGCAAACACTAACACAGCTGAAGAATTAGTCCAAGTAAAGTGTTTAGCAACAACCTTCCCAAATGATGTAAAAGCAGTCCCTTCTACACAAGCTTTTATCAATGTTCCTATTTTACTGCACTTATGAATTTACCTGCCTGTGTGTCCTTTGTGCTCTGTGAGAACAGAAGCCTGTATTCCCCAGGCCTAGTATATGGGGAGCCTCAGTGCAATCCCAACGAATGGGCGAGTGGAGGACACCGGGAGATGGGCTTACTGCCAGGGTCTGGCAGTAGGTAAGTACTCAATTAATATGACTTCTCTTTCTGCTACGTTCCCCCTCCATGGCTGTGGATACCATACTATTATTACCGTAACTGTTATTATTACTACAATCTAACTAACAACACTGACCTAAAAAAAAATCTCACTGGCATATACTAGAGCCTGACCAATCTCTTCGAGAGTTTGTCATAAAAATTTATCTGAGAAGTGGAGCATGAACCCTCTACTCCAAGCCTAGGTGCTGGTCGGGGAAATCACCACGCCATACGGTCATGACACTTGCTTTGGCCTGGGATTTGCCTTTTTCCAGAGAGTTATAAAGCAGCAAGTGAGGAGAAGAAAAATCAACCAATCAACATTAACTCAGAACTGACAAAGATGTTAAAGTAAGCAAACAAGGACACTAAAACCATTGTTAAAACTGCATTATGTATTTTTAAAAATTAGTTATGCAGAAGATATAAAATAGAGGCAAATTAAACATCTAGAGATGAAAACTGCAATGTGTGAGAAGATAAAATGAAAAATACACAGCGTAGATTAGAAACAGATTAGACATTGCAGATGAAAAGGTTAGTGATCTTGAAGATATAGAAACTACCCAAAATAAAACACCAAGAAAAAGAAAATAAACAAAAACTTTAAATGAATAGAGGTGAATGGAAGAGAAAAAATATTTGAGGAAATATTAATAATTGCTAAAAGTTTTCAAAGTTTATCAGAACTATAAACCCAGAAATCCAAGAAGCTCAACAAACCTCAAGCTCAAGAAACTTAAAGAAAACTACACAAAAGGGGAAAAATGGAAGTCCACTGTCCTAAAATTCTGTCCATGAAGTAGCATAAAAACACTCCAGGGCAGCCTGGTAAGCTGGAGAGGTCCACTGTGAGGCCTAAAGCAACCGTTAGAATAATAGACTGAGTCGTAGCAAACAGACCCACTGTCCTCAGGTCATTCCGTGACCGTGAGCACGTGACCCCGGGGAAGGAGTGAGGAGCTGAGTGGCTGGGGTTTCCTTCTGAAGAGACTCCTTTGAAACTACAGGTCTCTCATTACAGTCCCAAGTGTTTCTCAAGGCGCTCATATTCTCACCTCTTGAAATACCCCATTTTTGTTTTTGTTTCTTTCAAACAAATAGCAAGGATCAGAAGAGAATTCTCTAATCCTTTCCTGTGCTTTCAAAGGCAAGAAAGAATTTCACACCTTTCTAGTAGCTGGGGATTTAGGTAGATACCTAGAATACCTGCCTGGCATAGCCAGGTAGAGAGGCCTTGAGGGTAGAGCCAACTGTTCCCAAAATGGCACAGTATTTGAAACCCCCGCCCCCGCACCCGTTGTCCATCAGTGCCCCGGTCAAGAGGGAAATCAGAGGCCAGCTGCCTGGCTGAGCTCGGCCACTCTTTCGTTTTGTGGACTGGGGTGTATCACGGAGGGCTCGGAGAGCCAGCACAAAGGAGGAGAAGAGATTCAGGAAACAGGAAAAAAGATGGGGAAAGTGAGTCAGCCACTATGGGGAGAAGAATGCAGGAAGAGTTGAACTGTTTAAGAGATGTTGCGGTTTAACGTTGATTGTAACCTTTTTCTCCTCCGTCTGCCCCAAGAACTTCAGTAAATATCCAAGCATCGCCTCTTGGAGTCAGATTTGGGGCTTGGTGACAAAAGGACAGGTAGGACTGGTCTAAAGAGAGGCACGGGTGTCGGGTCACACTTATATGGGTAGAAGTGTTTTACATTCATTCATTATTTTATTGGCTTATTCATTCCTTCAAAAAATACTTACAAAGCACCTTCTGTGTGCCAGGCACCATCCTAGGTGCTTAGATTTCACCAGTGAACAGCACGAGGTCCCTACATTGTTGCCAGAGAATACAATAAATTACAAAAAGAATAAATAAGTATATCATAGTATGTTAAAACGTGATGAGTACAACGAGGAGAAAGAGCAGGGGGAGACGCTGTGATTTTAAGCTGGGTAGTCAGGGCACGTCCCTCGGTAAAGTGACGACTTGAAGGAGGTGAGGAGTGGAGGACAATCAAGGCAGGGATAGGTGATGTCAAAGCCCAGAGGCAATGGGCAGGGAGTTTCTTTTGGGGATGATGAAAATGCTCTGGAATTAGATAATGGGATGTTGGTATGCCTTGTGAACATACTAAAAACCACTGAAATGTACGCTTTCAAAGGGTGAATTTTATGGTGTGTTAATTACATCTTGATTTTTTTAAATGTCCCAAGGCAGAAGTGTGCCCCTCACGTTGGAGAAAGAGCAGGGAGACTGGTATGGCTGGGGTGGAGTTGAGCAAAGAAGAGATGAGGTCAGAGAGGGGATGGGACATCAGACCACAGAGGGCCTTGCTGGCTTTGGAGAGATCTATGGTTTTCACTCCAATCACAAGGGGAACCACTGCAGATTTTGATGTGTGTAGTGACATCATATGACCTGCATTTCAAGGACCAGCCTAGCTGCCATGTTGACAAGAGCTACAAAGGGACAAGAGGACCATTGGGAGGTGGCTGCAGTGGCCCAGAGAGAGGTGACCTGGGACATGGGCAAGCCCAGGGACGGCAGCAAGACAGTGAGAGGAGGTGGATCCTGGGCGTGGTTTGGAGATTGGCTCACAGGACTTGCTGGCTGAGTGGCCAAAGGACACGAGAGAAAGGAGTCAGGTGGCTCCAAGGTCTGAGGCCTGAGCAGGGAAAAGACGGAGATGTTCTACTTGAGATGGAAAAGACTACAGGCAGAGCAAGTTGAGGCAGGGGAAGATTCAACGCACAATTCCATAAGCATTGAGCCTGCAAAGTCCTCTTCGTCGAGATGTGCAGAGGGAGAGCCAGTCTGGAGTTCAGAGGAGAGCTTTGGGCTGAAGGTGCAAAGTCAAGCTCCGTCAGAGGCTGATGAGAGGGTCAAGGCAGTGAACTCAGACAAACAGGAGAAGTGAGGCCCACGCTTGGGCACGCTACATGTTAGGACGGCAAACGGAAAGACAAAGACTGAGCAGTGGCCGGCAAGGTGGAGGCAATCCGTGAGGATGTGGCCGCCTTGAGAGCCACGAGGAGAACGTGTGTCAGGGGCGGTGTCAGTGAAGAAGAGAACTGAGAGTTGATCCTTGTGCTGGTGAACTTGATAGGAGCAGTCACTGTGGTCTAGTAGGGGCAAAATCATGATTAGTGTGGGCTGAAGAAAGAACAGGAAAAATCTTTGGCCTGGGAGTAGGAAAACTTTTTAGCACACAAAAAGCATCCACCACAAGAGAAAAACAATTGATTAATTGGACTTCATCAAAATAAAAGCCTTCTGTTCTTCAAATCTACCATTAAGAAAATGAAAAGAGGCAAACTGCAGACTGGGAGAAAATATGCTCAAATCATACATCTGACAAAGAACTTGAATCCTTAAAAGAACTCTTCCAACTCGATAAAAAGACAAACAATCCAATTTAGAAATAGGAAAGATATTTGAATAAATATTTCACAACAGAAGACATACAAATGGCAAGGAAGCCTATGAAACCGTGTTCAGTATTTTTAGTCATCAAGGATATGCAAATTAAAACCACAGTGAGACACTACAGAGCAGATGAAGCGGCTAAAATGTAAAAGACTGACAAATGTTATTCCTATATGTCCACTTAGGTGTTGATCCGTTAATACCAA
>VBSM01003210.1:1480701-1500062 GCA_008086735.1 Cheirogaleus medius
CCATAATATTTGTACCCCCATAATATGCTGAAATAAAAAAAAAGAAAAAAAAGAGTACACATCTGAAAAAACAAAAAATAAATAAATAAAAGACTGACAATGCCAACCTTTGGTGGGGACGTGCAGCAACTGGAGTCCTTGTGCGTTACTAGTAGGAATGTAAAATAGCACAACCACTTCAGAAAGCAACGTGGCGGTTTCTTAAAATGTTCAATTTAAACCTGCCACATGACCCAGAAATTCCACCTCCGCCTATTTACTCAAGAGAAATAAAAGTGTACGTCCATGCGAACCCTCATTCCACACTCAGCATCTCACGCCTTCCCAATCAAAGCCCTAATCTTAAGGTAGCAGATCTACTAATGCCAAAACTGAACTTCCTCTGCAGCTCCGCCACTCCTCAGCTTTTCTACATTTTGACTGAAAGAAATGAGTCCCCCGATGCTGCCAAGGAAACCCTCTGGCTTTCAAACTGTGCCTTACATTGATAATTAGCCATCCTCAGACTCCACCGCTTTTCTCCCATGTGTCAACGGCCTCCGCGATTGGTCTTAGGATTCCAGTCCTTGTGATGACTCTCCCTGGCCCCAAAGCCTGAGACAGCACCTGAGATACTGCACCTGCTGGTACCCATCAGCTCCCACTTCAGTCCACGGCTGTCAGAAATCTCCACACTTGCGCGACAGCTTCATGCCCACCTACCACTGTGGGGGTCTCAACACCAGCAGGCCAGCAGGCCATGTGTCTTCAGAGTCCAACTTTGGGTCGTCTTTCGTAAGACCACTTTTGGCACCAAACAGCATAGGTTGGGCTCCCCCAAAAAATCTCTACAGGTCTGAGATTTGCATGCAGAAGGTTTATTAGGAATCAGTCCTGGGAATCACATCAGTAAAGGGTGAGGGAAGCAAAACTGGGCAGAGGGAGAAGCCGAACTGCAAGGTGTTTGCAGCAGAATGCTCAGGTGACCCTAGGAGAACCTTCGGTTGTGGGATGGCTCTAGGGTTCTTCCCTCTAGGTCCAGAGGTCTGGGCCTTTGTACTCTCCTCTTCCTCAACCAGGTATTGGATGGGAGGTTCCCACAACAAGTGTGACCTTGGGCAAGATAGAGGGCAACTCCCAGAGAAGAATTTGGCTGCGAACCCTGAGCTGCCAACATGAGAGCCTCAGTCGGGAAAGGGGAGCCGGGTGGCACACAGCAGCACCCACCAAACTCACTGTCTCGCAGCAGTGCTGTGAGTGGGGGCAGGCGGGCTTGCTCCCATTTTACAAGTGGAAGTGGATAAGCGCTTACCAGTATTTCCTCTTCCTGGACCAGGGCTCTTTCCGTTGAGGGTAAGGGAGACGGGAAGGGTTTATACCGCTCTAGACTTACTAAAAACGAATGAAGACAATATATCAGGAGGCCCCAATCCTAACCCAGTAGAAATACGGGTTGTGACCTGTCTCCCTGTCTCCATTCTGGCTGGAACAGGCCACAAAAGAGCCCACAACCTGCTTAAAGGGAATTAAATGGTTATATATTATTTAATACAATTCAACATACACATAGCTAACATTTATTGAGTGTATGTGTCAGAGCCTGTTCTCGGCACCATGTGTGTGTATATAAATACATACATATGTACACACATATGTGCACACAAATATATTCCTTTAGCCCCAGACCAGCCCTCTGAGGAAGGCACTATAATTATGCCATCACAGCTGAGAAGGCAGGATGCAGACAGATGAAGTTAACTCGCCCAATATTTCTAGAGGTCAGGGGAACAATGCCTTTCCATTCCAGTTCATTTACCCTTTCCATATGTCTTTTGTGAGATTGCAGTCTTTGAGCACCCCATAAACATGACCATTTTTCCATGTGTGTGACATAAGATTCTCATCATGGGCCTCATGCGGGATATGGGGCAGTGTTCAGGCACGAGTGGTTCTGGTGAGCCTAACACCAGCATCGTGACCACTGACCACCACGGATACCTCAGATAAACTCTGGGACTACAGAGTGTGGGTGGGCACCAGGGCCCACACACTGGGAGGACTCTGCGTGTGACACAGCCAGCGAGGTGCAACAGGCTCGGGAGGGAGGAGGCTGGCGCAAGCAGGAAGGGGCTGGCTGTCCACACGCTTTCCTGAGGCCGGGTCCTTACCCTTGGGTGCGGCATCCACAGCCCAGTGTCCCCTTCCACTGGCACACAGATGACTCTCAGACACATGTGCCAGCCCACCCCACGCCCCAGCCAGACCCAGCACCGGGGAACTTCTCAGTTGCACAAGGATGCAACAAAGGAACATGTGAATATCTCCAAAAATGACCTCACTGTGTTTCTCTCTCCCAAACCCGCCTCTTTGTGTCCCCAGTTCTGGTTATTGGGACTACTAGGTACCCAGCCACCCCAGTAAAAACACAGGATCACCCTAGAAGTCACCCTGTGACATTGCCCCCTCTGTCACCTGTCAGTCAGTTAACCTTCCAGCAGGAACAGAGCACACCAGAGCACCAGAGCTGTTGAAAGGATGTCCTTCTGCCTGTCCTCAAGGCAATCTGACCCCATCTCTGTCCATCATGAATTTCATCTATAAATTATAAATCCTGGAAAATAATGACTTATCTACTCTCAGGTGCCAATGAGAGACAATGTCAACGACAAGACCCCAGATCCATAAGTTAAATAAAAATTTATAAACTTACCCATTAATAATGGAAGGAAAATGGCGTCTAATAAATCAGCGATTAGCATTCACAGTTGTTCCCAACATTGGTGATGAGAAGAGTCGACCAAGGGAACTATTTTAAAAACATATCACCTGTAAGCTCAGCATTTTATGAGGCCGAGGCAGGAGGACTGCTGGGGGCCAGGTGTTCAAGATCAGCCTGAGCAACATAGTGAGACCCTGTCTCTACAAAAAGAAAATGCTTTTTAATTAGCCGAGCATAGTGGTTCGAGCCTGCAGTCCCAGCTACTCAGGAGGCTGAGGCAGGAGGATGAGCCCAGCCTGGGCAACAGAGTAAGACCCTGTCTCTAAAAACCAACAAACAAACAAACAAAAAATCACAGTCTCCTGGGATATGCCCCAAGGAAGGCAGGCAGATAAAATACAGAATGCCTGATTAAATTTGAATTTCACATAAACAACAAATAATTGTTTATTCTAAGCATGCCCCATGCAATATTGGAGACACACTTATATTAAATAAAATATTTGGTGCTTATCTACAGTTTAAACTAGACAAGCCTCCCATATGCTTATTTGCCACATCTGTCAACCCTACCAGGCCTACAGAATGAAATTTCTCTTGAGCCCCTGGGATGGGCTTAACGCTTGAAACTTCACACGAGTCCGTGTGATTCTGGCCATCAGCCAGGCCTGGAGGCCCTGGGGAGGGGACGGCAGTTGGATTCCAGCCCTGCACAGCGGCCTTGTACTTGAGGGACCCAGCACCTCACACCCGCCGGCCCAGTGGTGCCGTCGCGGAAGCTTCTCCGGGGCAGAGATGCCAGGCAAAGCTGGCTCGCAATTGCTCTGTGGCTCACAATTGCTCTGTGACACAGCACCGTGCTGTGTCAGGATGAAAAATAAGCAAAACCGGAGTGCAAAGAACTATGTTTGCCTGCTGCCCTCTGCTTACAGCCGCATGGCCTTGGCCTGTCCGTCGATTAAGCTCTGGGACCCGCTTTATTTTGCTCATTAAAAATCACTCGCCGCGCCCTTGACGTGCCAGGTCCTCTGCCAGCGCCTGGGGACGGAGCCGTGAACAAGACAGGCTGGCGCTGCGCTCTCAGAGGGCACAGACGCGCAGCAGACAGGTGACAATCCCGCGAAGGCTGTGAACGAATGCACAGGGCGGTATGTGGCCGGGGCGTCCGGCCGCCGCTCGCAGAAGCTGTCTCAGAAAGGTGTCAGTGGCACTGAGCCCTGCAGGACGAAGAGGAGCCAGCCAAGCAAGGAGCCTGGGCCTCTCTCTTTCTCTGTTTTCCCGCCTTTGGCATCCGGGCCCTGGGGGCCCTGAGAGACGCCCCAGCCTTAGCCAACCTGAGGACTGCGAGCAACTCGTCTGTGCGCCTTTCCCGGACAGCGGCCGCCCCTTTGCGGGCTCTTGCTAGGCTGCTGAACTCCTTACTGCTTTCCAGGAGTTTTCTGCAGACTCCTTGGGGGTTTCTATGTAGATAATCATGCCCTTTGCGGAGAGAGAAAATTTTATTTCTTCCTTTCGGATCCATGTGTCTTTTATATTCTTTTCTTGTATTATTGTACCGGCCAGAACTTCCAGCACGACGTTGAATAAAAATGATGAGAACAGACAAGACACCATCTGCAGGTTTTGTTTTGTTTTGTAGAATGCTGTTTTTCAAATTGAGGAAGTTTCCTCTCTATTTCTGTGTTTCTGAGAGTTTATCATAAATGGATACTAAAATTTGGCAAATACCTTTTTCTGCCTCAATTGATGTGGTCATGTGATTTTTCAATGTTAGCCTGTTACTATGGTGAATTACACTGATGGGCTTTGGAATATCGAGCCAGCATTACACCCTGGAATAAATCCCATTTGGTTAGTGTATAAATTCTGTTTATAAATTGCTGAATTCTTTTCTCTAGTATTTTGTACTATGTCTGATTTTGGTATTAGACCAGTCTGGTTTTGGTATTACTAGCTTCATTCACGAGGATGAATCAGAAAGTGTTTCCTTCCCTTATATGTTCTGGAAGAGATTATGTAGAACTGGTGTTAATTCATACTTAAACATTTGGTAGAAGTATCCAGTGAAACTATCTGGGCTTGGAGATTTCTTTTTTGGGAGAGGTTTAATTACAAATTTAATTTTCTTTAAGTTTTAAAGCTAATATTGGGTTGTGGAAGTTTGTGTTTTATGAGGAATTTGTCCATTTCATCAAAGTTGTCAAATTTATGTATGTAGAGGTGTTCATAGTATCTCAGTATCAGATTGATGTCTGCAGGTCTGTAGTGATATACTAGGTTTCACTCCTGGCATTAGTAATTTGTGTATTCGTTCCTTTTCTTTGTCTTGCTAGAGGTTTGCTTTCTGTTTCATTGATTTTTCTCCATTTTTTTCTGTTTTCAATTTCATTGATCCATGTTTTTATCTTTATTTTTTCCTTCCCTCTGCTTACTTTTTAAAGTTTTCACAGTTCTCAAAGTGAGAGCTTAAATTATTGATCTGCAACTTCTCTTTCTCTTTCTCTAAGGCATTCACTGAGTGACATGAGTATCCCCTCAGCTCTGCTAGGTGTGCCCCCACAGATTTTGATATTTTCATTTTCTGTCAGTTCAATGTGTTTTTTAAATTCCTTTGAGATTTCCTGTTTGACCCACGGGATTTTTACAAGAGTGTTATTGAGTTTCCCAGTGTTTGGAAATTTTCCAGTCATTTTCTGTGTTGGTTTCTAGTTTGATTCCACTATGTCAGAAAATATTCTCTGTAGATTAAATTCTTTGAAATGTGTTGAGATTTGTTTTATGACTCAGGATACGCTCTATCTTGGTATCTATTTTATGGGCTTGGAAATAATGTGTATTCTGCCGTTGCTGGGTAATATTCTACAAATGTCAACCATATACTGTGGGTTGATGGAGTTGTTGACTTTTATGTCCTGCTGATTTGCTGTCCAATTGTTCTAGCAATTGTTGAGCAAGGGGCACTGAAATCTCCAACTGCAATTGTGGATTTGTCTATTTTTCCTTTCGGTTCTACCCATTTTTGTTTCACATATTTTGCAGCTCCTTTAAGATGGCTATGTGGCTGACTTCTTGGTGTATTCATCCTCCATTAGTAATAATGTCCCTCTCTGTCTCTGGTGTGGCAAAGAAGCCAGTGGTAAAAAAGCCAAACTCTGTAAAATAATTATAAAGAGATTTATTCTGAGCCAAATCTGAGGACCATGACCTGGAGACATGCCGAAGAAGCCTTGAGTAAGTGGACTCGCTGTGGCTGGGGTACAGTTTGGTTTTATACATTTCAGGGAGACAGGGGTTACAGGTAACGTCATAAATCAATATTTGGAAGGAATACATTGGTTTGGCCTGAAAAGGTGGGCCATCTCAACGCGGGCGGGTTATAGGTTATAGGTGAGTTTAAAGATTCTTTGGCTTGTAATTGGTTAAAGACATGATGCTCTGTGTAAACACTTGGAATGTTTTTCAGATAAGGAAGTTTATTAATCCAAGACAATCCACCAGACATAGATTTGTTGTGTAAACTGAGGACATGCAGGTCTGTCTTGCATACCCTTAGGCCTGTTAATGGGTTACAAAGGATGTCTCTAAGAAGGGAGGGGGGCTGATGAGGCATGTCTGACCTCCCTCCTAATGGCAGGCAATTTAGTTTTAGGATATCCCCTTGGCCAAGAGGGGGTCCATTCAGTCAGCCGGTGTGTGTGGGGGAAGCCTTAAGATTTTAGTTTAGTTCACACTGGTAATTTTCTTTATTCTGAAATCTCTTGTTACTATAGCCGTTCGTGCTTCTTTGGATGAATGTTTGTATAGCACATTCTTCTCTATTCTTTTGTTTTCAAACTGCCTATATCATTATGGTTGAAGTAAGTTTATTATAGACAACATATCATTGAATCTTGCTTTTTAATCCACTCTGCCACTGTGTGCTTTTTATTTTCTACATTAAGACTATTTATATTAATGTCATATCTGGTATGTCAGGGCTTAAGGCTGACACTTTATTTTTTGTTTTCTCTTTTTTATTTCTCTATTTTCTTTTTCTTGTTTTGCTGTGGGTTACTTGAACTGTTTTAGAATTCTATTTTGTTTTATATTGTTTTTGAATGCATAGCTCTTTGTGTAGCTTTCATGTGGGGAACTGCTCTAATATTACATTATATATGCATAACATCACAGTCTACTGGTGTCATTATTTTATCAGTTCAAGTGAAGTAAAAGCACCTATCTCTTCATAAGTCAATCTACCCTACTCCATCTCCAGTTGTCTTAAGTGTCTCATAGTCACCTTACATAGGAAGACGGATGTCACCAAACATTTGGTTTAGGTGTCAAGACTGAGGATACCACACACACCCCAAGAGAAAATGAAAAGGTTCATGACTCACATAGCTCAGTGTTCTGAGGTGAGCACCATGGCTCCCAAGCAGTGCCAAAAATGGCTTGAGAGAGCCGGGAAAGGAAACTGGCTTGGATTTTTATGGTGGTCAGGGAGTAGGGCCAGAGTGAGGGTTCCCGCATATGGTTTGAACCTCCACTAATTCAAAGGAGGGAGAACCCAGGCTTCTTGTCAGCTTGCCCAGATGTGGCAGAAAAGAAAGAAGGAGGGGTGAGGTTTAAAAGCTGTCAGTCATTCAACATAAAAGAAGAAAAACTGGAGCCAGGCTCTGTGACATCATTATTTCTTCTGCATACATGTAAAGTTTATCTCTCACCTTCTTTTATATTAAAGAGATATTTTCTAGTCTACCATTTTAATTCCCTTAAGATAGTTTTTGAGTTGTTTTAATTCCCTTAAGATAGTTTCCTTAAGATAGTTTTTGAGTTGTTTTCTTAGTGGTTACCATGGGGATTACAATTAACATTCTAACTTATAACAATTTAGTTCAGACTAACAGCAACTTAATTTCAATTGTATGGAAAAACTTTGCATCTATACAGCTTCATTCTCTCAGTTTTGTTCTCTGTACTATTATCATCATAAAAATTACATCTTTATTTTTGCATGCCCGTTGACACAGTTTTATAATCATTGCTTTATGCTATTGTCTTTTAAATCAGAAAGGAGAAATAAAGAAATAAATAAAAATAATAAAATACACTTTTACTGTCTTCCATTTTTACTTATGAGGTGCTTTTTGTTTCTTCATGTGGATTTGAACTATAGGCCTAGTGTCCTATCATTTCATCCTGAAGGACTTTGTTCAGCATTTCATGTAGAGCAGGTCTACCAGTGACAAACTCCATCAGCTTTTGTTTATCTAGGAATGTCTTAATTTCACCTCCATTTTTGAAAGGTAGTTCTGCTGAATATGAAATTCTTGGTTGACAGGCTTTTTCTTTTAGCATTTTTAACATGTCATCCCACTGCCTTCTGTCCCTCATTTCTGATAAAAAGTCAGTTGTTAATCTGATAGGTGATTCCTGGTATGTGATGAGCCACTTCTGTGTTGCTGTGTTCAAGATTCCCTCTTTGTCTTTGCTTTTGACAGTTTGATTATGAGGTGTCTAAGTGTGGATCTTTTTGAGTTTATCATACTTGGAGTTCATTGAGCTTCCTGAATGCAGAGATGAATGTTTTTCATCAAATTTGGGGAGTCTTCAGCCCTTATTTCATCACAAATTTTTCCTCTCCCTTTCCCTCCTCTCCTTCTGGGACTCTCATTGTGTATGCTGTGCATGCCTCACGGCATTCCACAGGTCTCAGGTCTCAGGTCTCTTAGCATCTGCTTTTCTTCATTCTTTTCTTTTTTCTATTCCTTAAACTGCATATTCTCCACTGCCCTACCTGTAAGTTCACTGATTCTTTTGCCAGCTCAAATATGCTGTTGAGACTCTTTAGTGAACTTTCCATTTTATTTGCAACTCTAAAATTTCTGTTTATTCTTTTTTATAATTCTCTTTTGTGATAGTCTCTATTTGGAGAGACATTATTTTCATACTTTTCTTTAATTCTTTAGATATCGTTTCCTTAGTTCTTCAAACATATTTAAAAGGAGAATTTAAGTCTTTTTATAGTCATTGCTTTTATTTTTTTATTTCAGAATATTATAGGGATAAAAACATTTTGGTTACATAAATTGCTTTTGTACCATTTGAGTCAAAGTTACAAGTATGCCCATCACCCAGATAATGTGCATTGTACCCATTAAGTGTGAATTTACCCATCCCCTACTCCCCCTCCCACCTGCTTGATTTCTGATGGATGTTATTTCCATATATGCACATTAAGTATTGATCAATTAGTTCCAATTTAATGGTGAGTACATGTGGTGTTTGTTTTTCGATTCTTGTGATATTTCACTTGGAAGAATGGTCTCCAGTTCCATCCAGGTTAATACAAGAGGTGTTAGTTTATCATTTTTAATAGCTGAGTAATATTCTTCAAGGTATACATATATCACATTTTATTAATCCACTCATGTATTGATGGGCACTTAGGTTGTTTCCACATCTTGGCAATTGTGTTTGATAAGAATATTTGAGTGCAGGTGTCTTTTTTATGGAATGTTTTCTTTTTCCTTTGGGTAGATTCCCAGTAGTGGGATTGCTGGATCAAATGGTAGTTCTACTTTTAATTGTTTGAGGTATCTCCATACTAGTTTCCACAGAGGTTGTACTAATTTGCAGTCCTGCCAACAGTTATGAGTGTTCCTATCTCTCCACATCCACACCAGCATTTGTTGTCTGGGGACTTTTTGATAAAGGCCATTCTCGCTGGAGTTAAGTGATATCTCATTGTGGTTTTAATTTGCATTTCCCTGATGGTTAGAAATGTTGAGCATTTTTAATATGTTTCTTGGCCATTAGTATATCTTCTTTTGAAAAGTTTCAGTTCATGTCTTTTGCCCACTTTTTTATCTTTTTTTTATTTCAGCATGTTATGGGGGTACAAATATTGTTAAGGTTACATATATTGTCCTTGCCTCCCCTCCCCCCTCGAGTCAGAGCTTCAAGCGTGTCCATCCCCCAGGTGGTGCACATCACACTCATTATGTATGTATATACCCATCCCCTCCTCCCCCCTCCCACCCGCCCAACACCCGATAAATGTTTTTTGTTTTTGTTTTTTAACATTTTGGTTACATTTTATATCTTTGCCTTTCCCTAAGAAGGGTTAGAGGTATGCTCTTCCCCTCCACAATGCTCACCACATTCCTAAGATGTGGGTCTACCCCCCAACTCCTGAATCCCTGGTGAACACCACCACCATTTGAGCACCATAGTGTTAATCAGTCAGTACCAATTTGATGGTGAGTACATGTGGAGCCCATTTTTCTGATCTTGTGTCGCCTCACTTTGGATAATGGGCTTATGCTTAATCCAGGATAGTATAAGCCGTGCTAGCTCACTGTCATTTCTTAGAATTGAGTAATATTCCATTGTGAACATATACCAAATTTTAATAATCCACTCATGAATTGACAGTCACTTGGTTGTTTCCATGTCCTTGCAATAGTGAATTGTGCTGCCATAAACATTTGGGTGCAGATGTCTTTATAATAGAATGTCTTATGCTCTTTTGCCTTTGCCCACTTTTTAATGGGGTTGTTTGATTTTTTTCTTGCTGATTTGCTTGAGTTCCTTATAGATTCTAATTATCAGCCCTTTATTGGATGTATAGCATGCAAACATTATTCTCCCATTCTGTAGATTATCTGTTCACTCTAATGATTATTTCTTTGGCTGTGCAGAAGCTTTTTAATTTCATCAGGTCCCATTTATTTATTTTTGTTGCTGTAATTGCTTTTGGGGTCATCCTCATAAATTCTTTGCCTAGGCCAATGTCTATAAGAGTTTTTCCAACATTTTCTTCTGTAATTCTTATAGTTTCATGCCTTAAATCTGTTATCCATCTTGAGTTGATTTCTGTGAGTGGTACAGATCCTGTTTCAGTCTTCTACATGTGGCTATCCAATTTTCCCAGCACCATTTATTGAATAGAAATTTTCCCCAGTATATGTTTTTGTCTGCTTTGTCAAATATTAGATGGCAATATGATGGTGGTTTTATGTCTGGGTTCTCTGTTCTGATCCATTGGTCTATGTCTCTATTCTTATGCCCATACCATGCTGTTTTGCTTACTATAGCCTGTAAGTACAATATTTACACTTCCTCAAGGTCAGTTTCAATTCACTGCTTTTCCCCCTATATATAGACCATATTTTCTTTTTCTTTGCATGTTGAAATTAGACTTTTTAAATAATATAATGTGACTACTCTGAAAATCAGATTCTCCCCGCTACCCAGGATTTGTTTTGTTGATATTTGTTGTTGTTAAAGCTGCTGCTGTTTCTTTTAATGAATTTCCCAAACTAGTACTGTGGAGGCTGTATTCTTTGTCATATGTGGCCACAGAGGTCTGTGCTCAATTAGCTTAGTGGGCAGCTAATGATTGGACATAGATTTCTTTAACTGTCTGAAACCAGTAAATGTCTCAGTCTTTGCCAAGAGGCCCTGTGTGCATTTTGAGAAATGCCTTCAACACTCAGCCAGGTATTTAAAAACTCTGCCTGAGCTTTTCCTTGTGCTCTTCAGAGCCTCAAGGTCAGCCAGAAGGGAGAGCTTAGAACTTCTTTGGGTCTTTCCTGAACACATGCACAGCCCTGGGTTTCAGCACAATTCTATACATGCAGGTGGCCTTCTAGATTCCCAGGAATGTGTCAGAGTTTCTCAAAGCCTCCTAGGGACATCTCATTCTCCAGTTTTTCCTTTTTGGTTTTTTGGTCAGCTTGCTGCTTCCCCTACTATTATCACCATCAGGCAGCTGTGACACTAAACCATCACCACTGATGGTTTTTGACAAATCTCCCCTGAGGAATAGGGAGCTTGCACTGGACAAGCTCTGAGCCAGATCAAATAAAGGGAACTCTTGTGAGTCAGGAACCACTAGCAGGTCAAATAATGATGATTCTCTGGGAGTGGGTCTTTGGAGGAATTCCACCTGATTCTGATTCCTCCAGTGGCTGCTAGGCTGCTGGTTTGGCCTCTTGGCTCCCAAGGCTACTGCAGAGCTGGGGAGGAAAGATGAAAATAGGGCAAGTTAAAATGCTCCAAAGGTTGCTGTCATTACCAAGATTCAGATGTTTTTTCTTAAATAAATGGCCCCCAGATTGTGGCAAGTTTTGTTAGTTTCAAGAGTTCTGAAAAAGTTAATTTTGACAATAATTGGCAGTGTTCTTATTGATTTTATGGAGAAGATGATTCCTGAGTTCCTTACTCTAGCATTCCCACTGACATCCTCTACACGAATTTAGAGCTCCATCAAATTTATAATTTTTGTTTCAATTGTCAAACAACCTAGGAAACTTGAGAGGAAAAGAAATTCCTATTGCATTTAACCATCCTTTTGCTCATCATTTTCTTGCTTCTTTCCTGTTGTTCTCAAATTTCTACTTTTATTTTTTCCTGTTTAGAGAACTTCCTTTAGCCAGTCTTTCAGGGGAAGTCTGCAGGCAATAAATTCTCTTTGTTTTCCTTCATCTCAAATGTTTTGATTTCCTCTTCACTCCTGAAGAATATTTTTCACTAGACATTAGATTCTGGATTGAGAGTTTCTTTTATTTTTCAGCATTTGACAAATATTATGCCACTTCTTTCTGGTCTCCAAGGTTTTGATTTTGATAAATTCACTGTCATTTGTTTTTCACCTATAGGTAAGGAAATATTTCTCTTTTTTTGATTTCAAGATTTTTTCTGCCTTTAATTTTCATTTGACTGGGGTATGTCTTGATGTGCTTCAGACTTCTATGGTTTTATCCTCTTTGGGGTTCATTCAACTTCTTGAACTTTGTAGGTTTGTGGGCTTTGCCAAATTTTGGAAGTTTTCAACCATTATTTCTATTCTTTTTTTTTAACCGTTATTTCTTAGAGTACTGTTTCAGCCCTATCTTTCTCATCTCCACAGATAATTTTTCCATTTTTAAGATCCTACTGTATTATGTTATATAACTCCATGAATATACTGCCAGATAAATGTAGTTAATAATTTATTTAGAATTTTTATCTATAATTTTATGTTACAATGGTCTGTTTATTTTTTACATGTTTTAGAATTATGGTTATAGTAGCTTTATAAAACAAATTGTGGAACTTTGCAATTTTTTCCTATGATCCGAAACAGTTTAAAACAGAAGTGACATGATACAGTCTTAAAAAGCATAACTAGAAGGCTCCTCTCAAAGTCCATATGGATGTATTTAATGAAAGCTGTCTCCTTACTCTGCCCACCTTCTCTGTGACTTCTGATCTGTTTAGTATTCTCTCCTTCCTGGGTTAATTTTGGTGGTTTCCTTAGTCTATCTAGGTTACTATAACAAAATATCATTAACTAGGCAGCTTAAGACAACAGAAATTTATTTCTTCTGATGGTGAAAAGTCCAAGATCAGGAGGCCAGCAGATTCAGTGTCTGGTGAGGGCCTGCTCTCTGATTCATAGAGGACACTTTTTGCTGTGTCCTCATATGGTCAAAGGGTTGAGGAGTCTCTCTTGCACCTCTTCAATAAGGACACTGAGCCCATTCATGAGGGCTCTACCCCCATGACCTAATCGCCTCTCAAAGCCCCACCTTCAAATGCCATCACCTTATGGGTTAGGATTTCAGCATATAAATCCTGGGGGGACACACATTCAGACTGTTGCAGGGGCTTACATTTTTTCTAGAAAATCATCTATTTCTTATATCTTTCATATTCAATGTCATTGAGTTACACATGATATTACTTATAATTTTTAATATCTCTTTTATGTCTATGGTTAGTTTTACTTTCTCTCCTTTTCCTTAATCAAGCTTGTTAGTTATTTGTATATTTAATTGGTCTTTTGACAGAATCAGCTTTTGTATATTTAATTTGTCTTTTACAAAATTTATCTTTGGTTTTATTTTATCACTGTCACCATTTTAATGTCATTTATTCCAACTTTGATCTTATAAATTGCCTCATTCTACCTGGTTCATTTCTTTGTTTTTCCCTTGGGTTTATGACTTGTAACATGGACCACTTACAGCTCCTCACAGGCTAAGTGCATGCATGGTTCACTTCCGTGTGCTTCAGACTGCCCAGCATGCTGCCCAGCAAAGCAGGTGTGCAGGGGGATGAGTGGATGGAATGGCTGACATTGGATCTTGTGGTCTTGAAAATATGTTCATCTGTAGCCACATGGCTGGGGTATAAAAAAATTTTGAGATTTGTATATGTGTACCTTTGCCTTCAGAGAGGCTAATTTCCCAGGCATTTGGGGCTGAGGGAGAAAAAAACTGAAAGCCAAACAACATCAGGTCATGTTGAAGGTGCCACCAGAGGAGTGGAGGCTGCAAATCATTTCAGGCAATCATTCTACTGCTCTTGCTCGAGGCCCTTCTTAGCCTCTTGCTTTGCATTCCTGTGATGAATGTGAGAAAATCCAGGAAGACTATTTTACTCAAAATTTCAGTGCTTCAAACAAGGATATTCCCCACATTTGTCTAGTGGGAGAGCTTGTGACTTAAGCATGTGACTTGTAACTCCAGCTCAGACATCATAAATGATGCTGAAGACACCATGAGCTATATTTTGCGGTGTGAAATTAATCAAGGGAGCAATGAAAACATCTCAGTCTTTCTGGAGCACCTTGTAAAGTATATGTTTGAATGATCTGCTAAATGCCCCTAAAATTCTAAACGTTGGCAGTGATTTTGTTTGTTCTCCCAATATCCCGAAACCATTGCACCCACTGGATTGGTGGCTACTTGTGATGTAGAATCATCTGTTAGACACCAGAGTTTTCTGGAGAATGCTTCCCTGGTCATAGTAATCATTTCAGTAGTAAACACTGTAGGCCTTTTTGTAAATTTGGGGGGTTGAACAAAGAGCAAGGAGAAAGATATTTCTCCTCTTCTGAGAGTGGGGACATGTGAGCACCTTCCAGGCACAAACAGCTCTCAGGACTCACACTGTCCTCCACTGCCCTCAGGCTCACAAGGAGTCTCAGATTTGACCCAATTCACCTGCCTAAGTCTGGAACTCACTCCGCGGCATTCTCATGAGACAGGTGTCCAATCTCTTCTTCTAGTGATGGATCAGTGGCCACTGGGCGGCAGCCCTGCTGGTCAACTCCACGGAGGGGCCTTTCTGTTTCCTGCACACCTGTCTCTCCAGTGTTTGGCACACAATGGTGCTCAATATATATCTGTCACATGAACGAATGTTAGAACATTCTTTTTGTTGAGCTGATCTCAGACTCCCTCTAAATTCCACCCTTTGAGTTTATGTCTATCCTCTGAATCACACAAAAATAACACATAGTTTGTCCAGAGGCACCTTAGATCTGTGGCCTTCAAATTAGGATAGACCTACCCTGGGGATACACAAAGACTTTTAAAAGGATATATGGACATAGACAGTTTTGAGAGAATGAACTCCCACATCCATATGTGTGCTGCTCCAAACTGATCCACCTGAGACCGGATCTCAGTAAGGTCTTGTGGGTTCTCTTTCCCCACCTTCCATGACTCTCCTCTCCGTCGTGGGGGCCCTTCTCTCACTTCACCAAAGGAAGGTGCACCTCTCACTCATCCCACATCTTTCTCTGATGCACTTCCCAGTGTGTAAATATTTAAAGTATCTGAGTTAAGGAACTTAACGTTGAGAAAGAGAATGGTTTGAATCAGTGGGTAATACGTGCCTTTGCATGCCACATGGTTTCCAATTCTTTGCTTTCAACAAAATTGAAGAAAAGGCTAGTCAATTTGTCAGCTGATAATCACTGAAAGTATGTTTGTTGATAGATCAGTCTTTGATTCTTGGCAAATAGCTAGGAAAGTTCAAAGAACTGAGAGACATCTCGATAACAAAACTCCATTCTCATCTGCTTATATAAGAGAATGAAAGTTCTCAAGGCTTAGATTCATAGGAACTGAAAATAAGTAATGTTTATCTTTGTATGCATGAACTAATTTATAAAAATATCCCACATATCTCCTTATGCAACAAATTTTTACTTTTCATATACTTTAATTATCCAAATTTATAATTTATTTATGCTATTTTCATCAGGTGCTTACTAATAATAATGATAATTCAACTAACAATAAATATTCTTAACGCCTAGTATAGCCTTGTAGTCATATGAAGTGTTTTTTAAAAATCTATTTTCATTTATTGGTGAGGACTTGCAATATAATTATGTAGCTTAAGAATTAACCTTAGGAGAAGGAGTACGTGCCCAGCCCAGAGTGGCGTGAGAGTCATACATTCCGGCTAAGGCTCACTTAACAAACAAGGTTGCTGCTTGAAGGCATAACAAAGAGTTTGAGCTTCTGCACGTAAGCAAATGTTGCCCAGCCCCACAGCCCTGGGGGTCTGGAGGCCACTTGATAAACATCTTGCCCTTATGGGTACTGCCTGAGCTCATGGGATGGCTGGTAGTCAGTGACGGGTAAGATTCCTCAAGGAAGAACAACCTAAGACAGGCACAGCCGCAGGGGGCCAGGCCAAAGGGGATGGGAACTGAAAGTTTCCCTTTGTGGCTGCATTGCTTATCTGTGCTTATCTCAACCTTTGGCTTATGCCATCGCCTTAAGCAACCGCACTGAGACCCTGAGTCATGGGACATTTGTGTCCTTAGGCTACATGTTCCGGAATTTATGGCTGTTGAGGCAATGCCTGGGTGGTCACGTATAAGGAAGTAACTTTGATTTTTAGGGTATAAAAATAAAACGACTGGTGCGTTCGGCACTGCAGCCTTGTACCGTCTTTGTGTGTGTCCATGTCTTTCTTTGTGTGTTTCTTTGTGTTTTGTGTTCATCCCCCGTCCTGCACACGGGCCACGACAATTTATATACATATTTTTGCCACAGAGAAGTGTGATAAAGTAATTACTAACAGGCTTTCAGCCATAAAGGATACATTAAGATAAAATAAATGGGAGAGGTGGGGAATGGAAATATAATTCCAGGAGAAAAAGGAACAGTGTTGGGTTCCCCTCTATTAAAGGGCGAGGTTCAAATATATTTTTAAATAGGTGATGGTGAGTATCAAATTACTAAGTATTTAAATTCTATTAAATACATTTTAAAAGAGACTTTTAATATTTTTATTTTAGATTGCCAATACTTGCATATGAAAAGTACATCGCTTGCAATTATAAAAATATAATTTGAGTGTCATCTTTAAAATGTGCATCATTTTCAAAACTCCTGGGGAATATGCAAAACAAAAATAGCTCTAAGCTCGAAGGCCATGGCTCGGAGGATGTCTCAGGCCTCTGCCGCCCATCTCTCTGGCTGCTTCTCTGGGTCACATCCTTACTACCTTTTACCTGGACTACAGCATGACCCTCCCAGGGTCTCCCCTTGGCCACACAGATGTGACCTTGCTGCCTGGGGAAACTCCTATAGACAAATCTGGTCATGAGGCCCCTTCTTCACAATCTCTGTTGCAGTCGGTCATCCCACCTGTGGCTTATTACTGGCAGGACTCTGATCCGGGCCAACTTGAAATCAAGCCATTAACTGAGATGAAGCTGCTGGAGAGTGTCGACCTGGGTTGTAGCTCTCTTGCTCAGTGAAGGGCTCCACACTTAGATGGCACAGGACAGAGGGAGCAAACAGCAGCCCCTGGGCCTTGGCAGGCTTGCGGTGTGTTTGGCTTGAAGTCCAATACCTCAAAGGAACACACTGGATCAGGGCTCCCACACGGCAATTCAACTTGAGTGGAATCGTCATTGTCCTCGTGGAGGGGCCCCACCCTGCCTGCCTCGCTGAATGTGCGCCATTGCCTGGCACCTGCACACAATGTATCCGAAACCATTCATGATACAGAGTTTCTCCCTGGGGAATGTATCAACTACATGATATTATCACTGTATCATAGCTATGTTAAAACATATGCAGGAGACAATAGGATAATACTGATAAGCAAATTTAAAACAAAAATACTCACATCCCATTTCTCCAAAGAATTCCTTGTGGGTCACCATTAACTCTGGTTTCTTGATCTCTCTACCCTGCTCAGCCCCCGGCTCAGATTCCGTGTGCTGTCTCTAGAGGCCAGATTGTTTTGTTGGCACAGGGCCCAGAATGCGTGGATGAAGACAAAATCTCTGAAGGACTGAGGTGACTGTGCCATGAATAGGTCATCCTCAGAAAAATCTGGAACTACAGAAGGCAGGAGAGCTCTTTGGGGGATCTTTCAGCTGGATCACCATGCACAAGGGCCTGGGGGTGTCATTCTGCAGAGAATGTGGGTGGACACAGCCTCTTAGGCCCTTGGGATCTGACTTGTGCCTGCCCCATGCGATGGGGGTCCAGGGAGCTTGGTAATGAGATACGGGAGCCAGGCAGACAGAGCTTATTGGGAGCTGATGACCCCTTGAATTTTACAGGTCAGCTCTGGATAGGATTTATTTTTCTAGGATCAATTACACTGTGCCCAAAATAATGAAGCCAACACACCTCTGACGGAGCTCTCGTGTGCTTTGGAAACCTCAGCCACAAGCCGCTCCTGCTCCCCAGCACCTTGGGGCTGGACTACAAGCGCATAGCTGGTCCCACATGCACATGTCCACAGCAGCATTAAGCACAACAGCAAACCATGTAGGCAACCCGTGTGTCCCTCACAGGGGAAGGGATGGCAAAATGGGTGTATAGACACACAGTGGGATATTACTCAGCCTTGAAAATGACAGAAATTCTGACTCATGCTACAACATGGATGAACCCAGATGACATTATGCTAAGTGAAATAAGCCAGTGACAAAAAGACAAAGATTGTGTGATTCCACTTACACACTCCTAGGACAGTCAGATTTACAGAGACAGAAAGTAGAATAGTGGTGCTTCAGTTGTACAAAATGAGAAGTGTCCTGTGGATAGATGGTGGCGATGCTCGTACAGGATTATGGATGCATTTAATACCACTGAACTGTACACTGAAAAATGGCTGAGATGGTAAATTTTATATATATTTTACCACAATATAATGATTGAGGAAAAAAACAAAGGATTTTCAAATTGAGGAAAATAAAGTTCTGTTTCATTCAGTAACAAAGATAACTAAGTCAAACAAACACCACATGTACTCACCATTAAATTGGAACTAATCGATCCACACTTACATTTACATACGGAAATAACGCTCATCAGAAATCAAGCAGGACTCTTTCCATGCCTAATGCAGCCATGGCCCGTGGTCCCAAGAAGCATCTGAAGCGTGTAGCAGCTCCAAAGCGTTGGATGCTGGATAAGCTGACCGGTGTGTTTGCTCCTCGTCCATCCACCGGTCCCACAAGCTGAGAGAGTGTCTCCCACTCATCATTTTCCTAAGAAACAGGCTTAAGTATGCCCTGACAGGAGATGAAGAAGATCTGCATGCAGCGCTTCATTAAGAGTGATGGCAAGGTCCGAACTGATATAGCCTACCCTGCTGGATTTATGGATGTCATCAGCATTGACAAGACTGGAGAGAATTTCCATCCGATTTATGACACCAAGGGTCGCTTTGCTGTTCATCATATCACACCTGAGGAGGCCAAGTACAAGTTGTGCAAAGTGAGAAAAATCTTTGTGGGCACAAAAGGAATCCCTCATCTGGTGACTCATGATGCTCACACCATCCACTATCTTGATCCACTCATCACAGTGAATGACACCATTCAGACTGATTTGGAGACTGGCAAGATTACGGATTTCAT
>VBSM01003210.1:1513859-1544384 GCA_008086735.1 Cheirogaleus medius
AAAAAAACAAAACATCCAGAGGGCACCTGTGATAGCCCAACCCTGTCCAGGTGGAGAAATGAGACATGGTTTGGTAACCCCCATTGTCCCCTGTTTTAAAGTCAATAATTCTATAAAACTTTTCATTTAAAAAAAATTGAATAGCCTGACTTTTGGGCAATGCAATACATTGTGTAGGAAAGAGACATTCTGGTGGGTGTTTGTTGTCTTTCTCCTCCCCACAGCCCTACTTTCTGAGCCTGGGTCGCCTGAGGAAGCACAGAGCAGAGCAGGGAAGGGAGAGGGAGCGGGAGAGGTGACGGCTGTGCTGCAGGCCTCGGGGGCAGCCAGTGTGAGCCATACGGATAAGTCAAGTCTAGAAGACCAAGTCTCGCAAACTCAAATCTTATCACATCTCACATGGACATTAAAACCTCTCAGATATCGGCAGCTGTGTGCACGGGACATGAAATCGGGGATTTTTCAGGCATTGGAGAAATTCTTTTGATGGGGAAAGGAGTGTGATGAAGGCAGAAAGGCAGAGAGATGAGGTGGGTCCCCCTCCTGAGAGCCCTGGGACAGGACACACGGGCCCTCCTGAAGAGTGACATTCCGTCCCTTCAGAGGTTGGCTCAGGTGGGCGAGGAGGCCCTGGCGGGACTGGCGGGCCCTCAGGGAGGACACAGGCAGATAGGTCAGGGCCGCCCACCCGCCTATGGGCATATTGGCTATGTGGAGATATCTCCCTTTTTCTGATTTAGAATATGATACCTAATAGGATTCACGTTGTAAAAGATGTGTTTCTTTTAACTGAATAACAATAGAAGAATGAAACTGTGGAACACATGCACCCCACAATGCAGAATGAACATAAAGGTTTTTGTACATCTTTATTCCTAGATGTTTACATTCCAAATAAATTAAAAGATTCTCCATTTAACGTAGGTTCCTCTACTCAAATCAATTATCATTAAGCTTTTAGGAAGCCTCCCCTGTATTATATGTGGAGTGTGCCGCATAAGTGGCACGAGTTTCCTCTGGGAAATTCTTGCTGGATTGTAGGAAAGCATAGAGAGATACTTTCAACTCATCCAGAATAACCTGATGAGATAGATTTGTTAAAGCCCAGATCCGCAGGACCGCGGGACAGAGAGACAGAGTCACCAAGGCTGTAATCACCAAAAGGAGTTTTATTATCTAGCTAGCTAGGGTCCAAGCCTCAGAGCACCAACGCAGTGGCCTCTATTCGGGCAGGGACCCCGAATGGGGTGAGTGTGAGCTTTTTATACTCAGTGCACATAAGCTGTCCACGCGCTGATCATGCATCTGCCCTTTACAGTGATTTGCTCTATATTCTGATCACGCAGCTGCCCGTTACAGTGATTGGTGAGCTCCTTATCTGCCATTTTTTTTCAGCCTTTTACTTCACCCTGTCCTTGATTGGTCCTAATCTGTTCCGGGCGGGCTCCGGAATCAGCACTTTCTCCTGCATTTTGTTTCAGCCCATAATGCCCTGCGGTAAGCTGCGGTCAGCAAGCAGGCAGTAAACAGAAGCTAGAAGACAGCCGTTAGCCTAATAGCCCAGTACTCTACAGATTCTATTTCCTTCAAAATAAATATCTGTGCACACATACACACGCTCACACATGCACACACGCACAGTAGCAGGCAGGGTTCTAGGGTGGCCCCAAGATTCCCACTCCCTGCCGTGTAACCCTCTCTCCATGCACGTGAATGGAATAAGCCTTAACTCTGGAAATTACGTTACCTTGTGGCAGAAGGGATTTAGCTGGTGTAATTGAGGTCCTTAAGCAGCTGACTTTGAGTTAATCAGAAGGGAGTTCATCCCAGGGGCCTGACCTAACCAGGTGAGCCCTTAAAAGCCCCCTTCCTGATGGCACGGCTAGAAGGGGCCGCATGGCAGACCTCGTGGAGCTGACGGCAGTCCCTGGGTGAAGCCAGCAAGAGAACGGGTGTCTCGGCCCTGCAACAGCAAGGAACTGAATTCTGCCAACTCCCACAAGGCTGAAGAAACACAGCCCAGGCCACACAGCCCAGGCCACACCTTTATTTCAGCTTCATAAGGCCCTAAGCGGAAAACTCAGCTATACTGGGCCTGATAATCTGACCTAGAGAAACTTTAGATAATAGATGAGTATTGTTTTATGCTACTGTTTGTGGTACTTTGTCGTGCCGCAATAAGAAACTACACACACTCACACCATCACTCTTCCCTCAATATCTCTGTTCCTTCTTATTCTAGGCCTCAGATAATTCCAATAACCAGGACCCTTTCAAATGCATGCATTAACTCCTTCATTTCGTATCCCTACGTTTACTGCAGCTTACTGAATGTCCGGCAAGTGCACTCACAGAACACACACACACGCAGCTCTGTGCTCGCAGCCACAGGAAAACTAAAAATCGACAAGACGCTGCAGAGCTGCTGCGACGCCCCCGCTGCCGGAAGAGGTGGCGACCACCCACGCACATCTGCACTGGTCTGAGGAGGTCAGGTGCGTTCTGCAGAGGAAGTGAGTTCTGAGGAGGGACTTGCAGATGGGAGGGTGTCATGTGGTGGGACGGGACAGAACTTTCTCAAGGACAGAAATCAATTGGGGTGTAGCTTGTGACCAGGAGGCAGTGGGTCCTCGGATCCACAGGGGGCCCAAGCGCTAGTCATAGTCAAGGGGGTCGGCGCAGGCCTGGCGGAGAGGGGCCCCGGGGTGTATGTAACAAAGACGCTCTAGTGGCCTAGCAGAAAGTAGGCTGGACTGAGCGAGACTGGGGGCAGAGGACGTGCTCCGAGCCAGGTGCAATTATCCAGGTCAGAGATCGGAGGGATTGAAGCTGGTGAGCTGGAAAGTGAGGCTGCTGGTGTGAGGCCGATGGAGCGAAGCGAGGTCTGGGAGGAGGCAGAACCTCCGCCAATGACAGAAATAAGAGAGAGAAAGAGCCTTGGTACCCCTGAAGAAATTCGTTTTAGAGAGAAAAAGGGCAGGCCCCTTGCCCTGGTGGGAAAATTCCACCAGCAGGGGGAAAAAACGTGGGACTGCAGTTCTCCCTTGCTTTCGCACACTCAGCTAAAGATCCACGGAAACCATGCTGAGGAAGGAAGGGTGCTGCAGGCATCCAGGATGTCGCGGGCACGAGGTCCTGGTGCGTGCACGCAGGTTTGGAGAGAGCAAAATCTCCTCTGGTTCAACTTCCTGTCTTGCTTTGGTGAGACTATGCCTTTTACTTGTAGCATCCTTTGCTAACCTGCCCCTTGCTTCCTGCTTGGATTTTGACCACTGCCAGCTACACACATTCACTGCCGCACTGATTTCCCTGGAGCCCCGTTGTCATTTAGCTGTAACCATGTCCTTATGTTGTGAACCAATTATTTCCTTAGGGGAATAAGGTAATTCAACGGGACCATAGTCAGGGCATTTATTATACTGTTTCTTTGCAATAATTCTGCTATCAATACCTTCCTACTGTTTAAAATTGCTAAGGAGAGGTCAAGAGTGCCAAAGGTAAAACCCAGGGAGTGGCTGAGGGGCGGGGGTGAAGAACAGGGGCAGAGGGTGAAGGCAAGTCCCAGGAATTTGAGTCCCAAAGCAAATTCAGCTTCGGATGTAGAGCACAGGTTCTCCCCTCCTCCCGACCCCCTGAATGTCACCAAAGGGCTGACTGTCTGGAAACCATTGCTCACATTAACCATTCAGTGGGCAGGAAGCTTCCTACAGCTTGAAGCACATTGGAGAGAAGAGAAGGTAGTCTGGGAGCATGGAGGCCCAGGCAGACTGGGCTGGGAGAGGGGATGGGGCAGGGACGTGGGGGAAGTGGGTCTGGGGAAGCAGAGCGGGGGAGGCAGGAGACCCAGGGAAGGCACTGAAGTGATGCCATGTGCTGCACAGGGCCAGGGTCCCACCTCCCAGCATTCACTGCTGCATGACCCTGCCAGACAGGGGCCTGTGGCTGCGCTGGCTTGTTCACCAGCAGGAAAGGACATGGACCCAGTGTGTGAAAGTCATTCACTCAGTCTGTTCAGGCAAGCTTATCACTGGCGGTCCAGGACACTTACCAAAACAGAGCTTCCATTTTAACCCTGACCAACAACAGAGATTCTGATAACGTGTTACCCTATATGTTAACATCACAGGTCAAAACCGATAGAGATGTTTTATTGACTCTAATTTTTACTGTATTGAATATAGTTTGAGATAAATGCATACTTCTTGGACCCTGAGCCATTCAATAAACACCTGTGAGTGCCGGCGCGTGTCCTGGGAGCAGAGGCCCTTGCAGAGAGGAGGGTGTGACTCTTGTACTGGAGACTCAGCATCTGTGACCCGTGTGGTATGGGAGGGTGGGTTCTGGGAAGGCTTCACCCTGGAAGGGACATGAGCAGAGATGGCAGAGGAGAGGGCCAGGTGGGGATTTGCTGAGCAGAGAAGAGAAGGCAGCTCAGAGAGAGGAAACAAGTCCTCGTGCAAAGGCCAAGATCTTGAAGAATATGAAACTAAGTACCAATATAAATAGAAAAAGAGGAATAATACAAGACCCATTAAAGGAGAGTGAATTCCAAAGCCCTTCCATGATAAGAGTTAAGGAGCTGACATTAGTCATGAGCCCTGTGTGAGGGAGATGAAGAGGGTGTCACTGGCCCAAGGGAGTGTCACTGACCAAGAGTAGGAACAGGAAGAAGTAGCAGGTTTCAGGGAAGGGGTTGAGCTCAGTCTTGATTCTGTCTGTTGGACATTACAAAGCTGCTTTCTGCTGGGCAGTTATCTAGATTTATCTGAGACTGGCAAGCAGGATCTATGGTTTAAAAAGGAAGAAGAAGAAGAAGAAAGAAAAAGAAGAAGAAGAGGAGGAGGAGGAGGAAGAAGAAGAAGAAGAAGAAGAAAAAGAGGAGGAGGAGGAGGAAGAAAGAAGAAGGAAAAAATCTGAAGTGTGAGTTACTCAGAAAGAGCATCTGAGAAGTTAGCAGGGAGCAGAGCCAGTGGCTCACATATTTCCTACAGAGTTTGCAGGATGTATGTATGAGGTGAGTGCAGAGAAAGATCTGGTTGCAGAGACAGCACTGCAAGAAAGAGAAAGTAAAGCGTGGACTGTGGACCCACAAGCGTCGCAGCCGTGAGCCAGCAAGCAAAGCATTTCTGGGCTCTACGCTCCATCGGCCAGTTGCTGTCTTCCCCACTTTGTAGATGAGAAAGTGAGTCTCAGAGCTGGTAAGTGACTGGTCCAAAATCACAGCTGTTACCTACTAGAGCTGCAACTCAAACTTACCGCAAGGCATCTGCTCTGTCAACTATGCCGGGCAGCAGCAGGTTGATCGCAGGAGAAAGGAAAGGTCACACCTTTGGATTCTGGAAAAAGAACAGGTGAGAGGCTGACTGCCTGCCACCTGCAGGAAAGCAGTTTCCATGGAGCTTGGGGAGTGGAAGCGGATTGCAGAGACTGAGGGGAGCTAGAAGGGGAGCAATGCAGGCTGGCTTCTCTTGCCAGGAGCTCGGCTGTGAGGGTGAGACAGGCCTTGCCCCAGCTTCGAAGCAAGGACATTCTCTCTCTCTCTCTCTCTCTCTCTCTCTCTCTCTCTCTCTCTCTTGTTGGTGTTTTAAGCTTGTGTATGCTCATAACCTGCAGAGGAGTCAAAGAAGGAAACATTGAGGACTCCTGAAAGTGATGGGGAAGACCGTCGGGGTTGGTACGCGGCCGTTCGCCGCCTCCCCGCCGCTCCGCATCCCTGAGGGCCGGTGCTGTGCGGAGCAGGCTGGAGGCAGCCGCGGGCGGGTGTGCGGGTGCGCGGGTGCGCACTGCTGGAGCCAGGCCTCGTAGACGGACCGCACCGGCCGGTCTGGCCCGGGCTCTATGCTCCGCCGCCTGCTCCTGTCCTCCTGCCACGCTGCTTGCGTGATCCTGATTGGTTACTTTTTGAATCCTACTGTTCCTGATTGGATGTTATTGGATGTTATAGCTCATTGCTGATTGGATGTTAACACTTGTTGCTGATTGGCTGTTAATGCTTATTGCTGATTGGACGCTTTTTGAGTTCTACTAAAGGTATAAAAGCAGGAGGAGCCGGGGAAGGGGGGTCAGAAGAACAGAAGATGGGTGAGGCTGCAGACGGATCTGACTCTCCACGTGCCGCCTGGTTATTTTCAGCGTCAAGAGCTGTTAACACTTAAGAGCTGTTTAACACCACCAAGAGCTGTGAACACTTGCCGGAACAAAAGCAAGACTTGAAATACAGGAAATAACAAAGTAAGAGAAAGGAGATGACTATGTCAAGATCCAAGAGGGAGGACTTTCCCTGGATAAGAGGGTGGTGTGTTTGCTTCAGAGACCTAAGAACAGTCGGGAAGGGCATTTGTGGGCTTGGCAGGAAGCTGAAGGAATCCTCTTCCAACATAAGGAAGGACATGTGTGTGGCACTGAGATGGAGGAGTGGGGAGCGGCCTGGGGGAGCAGGGTAGCAGGCAGAATGGCCCCTCCCTAAGGAAGAAGAGGAGGCCAGCCATAGCCCTGTGTGCAGTGGAGCACAAGACCACACGCTGGTCATTGAGCCAGTAGCGGAACTCTCCTGTCTTCTCAGCCAGCCTTTGGCTGCAGGTAGGCAGGAGGGGAGAGCAGACGGCGCTTCAGATTCACAGCTGGGCACTGGCAGAAGGTCAAGGGGGAGAGGGATCGGCCAGGCTGGAGTGACCTTGAGAAGACATTTACGAGAAGAGCGCTGTGTTGCAATGGGAATTGGCAAGACCTTTATATTGTCAGGCATCTAATGGTGCAGTTTGAATAATACTGAGATCGCTGTCCTTGAAGCTGTGTTTAAAGGTTTTCTAATCTTGGTCCCCCACCTCACTTTCAACATACAGTAGATAAATGCTAAATAGACAAACTTCCTAGTTAGCTTCAGTAACAGAGGAGAAACAGGCTATAGTGTCATCTAAGACGCATGGAGAAAAAACGTGAAATGGCCCCACACACAGGCAGCTCTCTGTGCTAGCATATAGCCCCAGGCCCCTGGGAACTCAAGAGTGCTGAAGCCATTCTCCTCCAGAATTGGTGAGCTCACCCTTTGGGACTCAGCTTCCTTGGAGTCCTTCTTCCACATTCTTCTGCTTGCAGCAGTCTTTGTTCCTGTATCTGTAAAACAGAGACAATGGCCTTGAGGGGCTGGAGCCCTCCAAAATTCTAGCAGTTTGTGACGCTTCCTTCTCCTGAGTGGATGCTCTATAGACACTGCTTCTGCATCCTCCTAAGACATGGCCCCCTGCCCGGCACAAAGCAAGCAACTCAGTCTGGCAGCTATTTAGAGAGGGAGACCTATGTGGAAATTATACTTATTTTAGGAAAAGAATGTGATCAAACACTACAGGAAAGGGTGTACCAGGCCCCGGAGGTGCTGGATGACTCAGGCCCTTCCTAGCTTCCATATGGATGGCAAGCAAGGGGCTGCCAGCAGGGACAGGGGCCTGAGATAGACAGAAAGTATGAAGGAAAAAGAACAGCACTGGTTGGCATCTTCCCAGAGTCTTGCACCTCTTCACCCTAGTCTATTAATTAATAATCATTTGGTCCAATATTACCTTTAAAAATATGCTGAAAATATGCCACTTTAAAAAAATCCTCCAATGGTGGCTGTGGAAAACAGTATAGCAGTTCGCCAAAATATTAAACACAGAATTAGCATTTGATCTAGCAACTCCATTTCTAGGTATATATACAAAAGAACTGAAAGTAGGATCCCAAACAGATATTAATACATCCTCGTTCATAACAGTGTATGGCAAAAACAAGTCTCCATGAATGGATGAATGGATAAGCAAATTGTAGTATAGACATACAAGGAAACACTATTCAGCCCCAAAAAGGAAATTCTGACGTGTGCTACAAAGTGGATGAACCTTGAGGCCATTCTGCTTATTGAAACAAGCCAGCCACAAAAGGACAGATAGTTTAATTCCACTCCTATGAGGTCCCTAGAGTCGTCCCATCATGGATACAGGAAGTAGAATGGTGGCCGCCAGGGGCTGAGAGGAAAGGGCGATGGGGAGCTGTTTAATGGATGTAGTTTCAGTTTCACAAGATGAAAGAGTTCTGTAGATGAATGGTGATGATGGCTGCACAGCGATGTTCAGTGTACTTAGTGGCACTGGTACTAAAAATAGTACATTTAATGTTATGTGTATTTTACCACAATAAAAAAAAGTTTGGTTGGTTTTTGTTTGTTTGTTTGTTTGATCCTGCAGATGCTTCCTTCTCCTTTCCCTGCTCCAAGTCTCACTTCTGTCCCAAAGAGTGAGAGTGAGCCGAGAGCGCAGCCCCGTCTGGGAGCTGCTGACACGCAAACAGGCAGCGGCCCCATCCCTGCAGAGCAGCGGGACACAGAGGAGCCTCCTGCTCCCGCAGCAGCGGAGACTCCTGACTCCCCGTGCGCGGTCCGGCCGGCACCGACGCCACCACGCGCCGCCGCGCAGCCTGGCAGGCCGCGCCGGTTCCGCGCTCCCCACCCCGCCTGGACCGGCGGCCTTGGACTTGTGACCCGAGCGGCTCTTCCGCGCTGAAGCGCGCCTAGCTTCTGTCCGCGTCAGAGATGCAAATTCCCGAAATTCCGCGGCCTGCTCCCGAAAAGAGCGAGCGGGGCAGCGGGGCGAGCGGGCAGAGCGGGAGCTGCGGGCGGGACGGCGCGGCGCACGGAGCGCTCCCGCCCGGCCTCGCACCGCAAATGCTCCGGGCGTCGGCCGGGTTTTGTTTTTCTTCTCTTTATTCAAAAGCCCAGGGCGTGTGAAGGGCTCTCGGAGGGCACCGCGTCTCCAGTGTCCCTCTCGACCCACGAGTGAGTGAAGTCATTTCCCCGCAAACCGAGTCGTGCGCGACGTGAAAGCGTGAACAGCAGGAAGAGGAGAAGGGCGCTGCCCACAACAGCCCCCAGCGAGGAGGACGGCGGACGGCAAGGCCTGCGTCCCCCTTCCCTGAAGAGACTGAATGAGCCCACAGTGACATGGGCGGGCAGGCCCCTGCGAGGGTCTGAGGAAGGCGCCCCAGGCCCTCTGCCCGCGGCGCGGTGTGAGGTGCAGAGGGGACAGTGGCTCCGGACCCCGCCCTTCGCTCCTGCTGGGACTCAGGGCTCCCACCTCGGCCGGGGTCTGAGCTGGGGACAGACAGCAAGGCGGACACCAGAACTCCATCCCGCTGACAGCTGTCACCCAGGAAGCCCGGGTCGCCAGTCATGCTCACCCCCGGGCTTTCATCCTTTTTCTGACCCCGCCTCCCACACCCACGCCCACACCCCCTCCCCCGTGGTGCCCTTTGTACCCTGACTCCATTAGTTCTTCCCTCCCCTGGAGCTGCAGTCCAAGAGTGTCACCTCTGTCCCCGCACCTCCTTCCCTGTCCCTGCAGAAGCCATGGCCCTCTCCTTACAGCTCTCCTCTGATGAACACGTCCTCAAGGACCCGGCCCCTCTGTCAGCTCTAAGCTGCCAACTGCCCTGGGAAAGACTGGTGGCATTGCAAATTAGTGACCATCAGTTCCTTCGGGTGGTCAGAAAACTAAAAATAAATAAATAAATAAGACTTAAAAATAAAGCAAACTCTTGATCTCCCCCCACTAAAAAACAAACAGTTCCCCCAAGATCTTCTTTTCCACAATAAATGGCAACTCCTTTCCTTCCCTTTGTCGCTTAGCCCCAAATGGCATTTGTCTTTGACTACCCTCTTCTCCTACACTCCAAACCCACCGTCGGCAAATCCTGCAGGACCTGCCTGTAATGTAAATTCAGAGAGTAGCCACTTCTCACTACCTCTGTCACTCCTCACTCCCAGCCCAGGCTGCCTGCCATCCCTCCCAGAGTCACTGGTGAGCCTCCTCCTTCCTCCGCGGGTTTCCCCCTGCTCCTCCACCTAGTGACAGCAAAACAGCCAGGACAGTCTTGTTGAGGCACAAGTGAAATCATGGGGCTCCTTTGTTCACAATCCCTCACAACTTTCCCTCCCAAAGTCCTTAAAATGGCCCAAATGCTCTCCACAGCCTTAAGTCCCCCACCGTCTGCCCCTCTCCCAGTGGCCCCTCTGCTAGGGACTTACCCTGGCTCCGCTCAGATTGGGCCCCCAAACTGCCCCAGCCCACCCGGCACGACCTCTGCTGGAGTAGTTCCCCCAGGTCTCCTCCCAGAGTGCCCGGACCCTGTGGCTGTCCCTGACCAGGTTATTTAAGATCACCAACCCCCCTTCCTCTTCCTCGCTCTGTTTCCAGAGCAATGTCCGCTTTCTCATCTGATGTACTTTGGTTTGTTTTCTCTCCCTCATCCCTCACTGAACCAAGCAAGCAGGGCTTTTCGGTTTCCATATGCTTGGTGCTGTCCCTAAGGCCCAGGGAGGCCTCCCGGGACCCTTTCTCAGTAAATGCAGAAGGGAGCCGTCTGCTCTGCTTTCTCGCCCTCTCCTATCACTCCCATCATGTTTTTGTTTCTCTGCTCTGGGAACAGTTGTACTCATTCTCTGCCTCAGGTTTTAGAGTCCATTTTGTGGCTCACCACCTCTAATGAGTTTTGATTTAATTTGGGCCATTGTGAACCATTTCTATGTCCAAGAACACTTCCTTGCTGCTCCTCTTCCATAATTGCCTATACTTGTGTTTCGTCAAAGCACTGGCCGCTCAATGCCCTCTGAGACTGCAGACTAGAATTGTGTGAATACTCTCTGTCTTCTGCATTAATTATTTGGGTCAGGGTCCTTTGTTTGCATGCTTGCCTAGACCTTTCCTGTGCACTGAGGGCTCACCCATCTGCTCAGCATTCTCCATGGCCCAGCCACGTGTGAGCTTGATTGACATGGAGCTGGTGGATTTCATCAGCTCCCTGCTCCCCATGCATCCACGGGACATTTTTTGAGCTGGAGGTGTGTGAACCTTACACTTTACACCTTTCCCTTCAGGGTGCTCAGGCAAGATGCCGAATAGGAGATTGAGGTCTTCTGAGAAGGGAAACAGGTCCTCAGAGGAACGCCTGCTTCTGTTGACAGGTGGCCAGCTGAGGGCTGGGGGAAAGTTGGGCTCTGCTGTTCTGCATGTGCGCTCTAAATGAGTCCAGACAACTTTGCCTTTATTCTCCCAAACTGCTTCCTGACCCACCCATTCCTCCAGCCTCTGGATTTTAGATGTCTTATTCAATTAAATCTGTAATAATAATACGAGCTAAAATTGTCCAAACATTTGCTGTGTGCCAAGTATTGTTGTTAGGACTTTACAGAAATGAACTCATTTAGTTAACCCATATCTACCCAATTGAGCAGTTACTATTGTTTTCCCAAATGAAAGATGAGGGAACTGAACCACAGAGAAGTGAAGCCCTTCCCATGGCCAGGCAGCTGGGGCGTGGTGCCCCTGAGTCCCCCACAGCCCAGTCACAGATGGGCCAGTAGGAAGGACAAAGACACATTTGGGATCTTCGCTGCTGCACTGTGCTGCCAAGGTGCTGCTGTCTGTGAGAGTGAACACGTGTGTAGAGTCAGGAGTCATCTAGGAAGCTGGCCTGGTGCCTCGTGTGAAGAGCCCAACCAGCCACAATTTCCCCACTGTACCTATCAAGACCTTGCATTGCAGTACGTTGTTTACATGCCAAGGCTAGAATTGCTATGGGCTCTTCAAAGCCAGAGACAATCTCTTATTTGGCCTTGTAACCACAGAGGCTAGCTTATAGACATAGTAGGTGCTTGATAAATATTTGTTGGAATAAAGACGGAAAAATTAGAATGCTCTTTGTGATTCTGTGTGTATGTATTTATGTATGTATATGTATAATGTACACACGCATACATATATGTATAATATAATATTATACATACATATGTGTGTGTGTTTTGGTTTGTCAGAAATAGTCTCCTACAATCAAACTGTACCTAGGGCATATGAATTTGCCTAGTGAAGGATTCCTCAAACAAGTAGGAAACCAGAAGTTGTGTTTCCAGTCTTGGGAAAAAAATATATAATTTGCACCAATTAGAATTGAGAAGAATATCTTTTCTCAACAATATCTCATATTATTAGAGGGTTACCCTGAAAAATCAAGCTGCTAGATTTACTGTACTTCTTGTTCAAATCCAGTTCTTTGAAACCTTAAGTATTCTAAGTATTCCACTTATGGAGTCAGAAAATAATAGTTTTTAAAAATAAGTCTTTTAAAAGGTTAAAAAATCAAGTTAAAAATAAACACTGAGGTCAGGGGCAGTCACTCTTTTCTGTAATCCCAGCACTTTGGGAGGCCCAGGTGGGAGGATCACTTGAGGCCAGGAGTTTAAGACCAGCCTGGACAACACAGCAAGACCCTGTCTCTACAAAAAAAATTTTTTTAATTTAGCCAGGTGGATGGTGCCATGTGCCTATAGTCCTGGCCATGTGGGAGGCTGAGGCAAAAGGATTGCTTGAGCCCAGAAATTCAAAGTTACAGTGAGCTATGATCATGCCACTGCACTACAGCCTGGATGATAAAATAAGACTCTCTCTTTAAACAAAAAAATATCAAAAAATTTAAAAAATAAATACTGAGACACTTATTTTCGAAAGACTCTAGCAAGGATATTACAGAAAGTCCACAAAACACAGCACCAACTAAATTCAGGTTCAAGGCTGCATACCAATCAATAAAAACTGGTTTGGTGTGAAACACCCGTCTCCAGCTTTACAAATCTGCATAGAGAATCCTTAGAAAAGAAACGGAGTGTCCTCTTGTCCTAGTCTTTAAAGGATATAACTGATTAGCATCACTTTAGTATTAGATACAGTTTTCCTGTAAAACCCGATGCACTATTTTATGAGCATACTTAGAAAACCACTACTATAAGCCAAATATGTAAAACTTTTTTAAAAATCTCAAGCTGTGGATTAGATCAAAGATAAATGATTGAGTATTTTTCCTCAAGAACTTTCATAACAAATTGGCCAGAATACAGGAGGCTTGAGAGATTACAGAAAAGGATCTGGAATTTTGAAGTCAAGAAGTATTGGTGCAAAAGTAACTGGTTTTAGCATTGTTGAAATTTGCCATTTGCTATTGGAATACATTCTTAAATAAGTGTGATTATGTTATACATCATTTTAATACACATTTCTCACTTTATGTTTTTTTGCTAATAACTTATTACTTGCTGTGTATTTTATATTTATTTTAGACAATGGAAATCATGTTAGACACAAAGCAAATTTGAGCAATTTTCTTATTCGAGTTCAAAATGGGTCGTAAAGCAGGAGAGACAACTCGCAACATCAATGACACATTTGGCCCAGGAACTGCTAAGGAACAGACAGTGCAGTGGTGGTTCAAGAAGTTTTGCAAAAGAGACTAGAGCCTGAAAGATGAGGAGTGCAGTGGCCAGCCATCAGATGTTGACGATGACAAATTGAGAGCAATCATGGAAGCGGATCCTCTTATAGCTACAGGAGAAGTTGCCAAAGAACTCAACATCGACCAGTTTAAGGCTGTTCAGCATTTGAAGCAAATTGGAAAGGTGAAAAAGCTCAGTAAGTGGTTGTCTCATGAGCTGACCGAAGATAAAAAAAATCGTCACTTTGAAGTGTCATCTTCTCTTGTACGCAACAACGAACCATTTCTCGATCAGATTGTGACGTGTAATGACAAGTGGATTTTATATGACATCTGGCAGCTACCAGCTTAGTGGTTGGACAGAGAAGAAGCTCCGAAGCACTTCCCAAAGCCAAACTTTCACCAAAAAAAGGTCATGGTCACTGTTTGGTGATCTGCTGCCCATCCGATCCGCTACAGCTTTCTGAATCCTAGTGAAACCATTAACATCTGAGAAGTGTGCTCGGCAAATCAGTGAGATGCACTGAAAACCGCAAAGCCTGCAGCCAGCATTGGTCAACAGAAAGGGCCCAATTCTTCTCAGTGAAAACACCCAACTGCACGTCACACAACCAACGCTGCAAAAGTTGAACGAATTGGGCTACAAAGTTTTGCCCCATCTGCCATATTCACTTGACCTCTTGCCAACTGACTACCACTTCTTCAAGCATCTCGACAACTTTTTGCAGGGAAAATGCTTCCACAACCAGCAGGATGCAGAAAATGCTTTCCAAGATTTCATGGAATCCCAAAGCACAGATTTTTACGCTACGGAAATAAACAAACTTATTTCTCATTGGCAAAGATGTGTTGATTATAATGGTTCCTATTTTGATTAATAAAGATGCATTTGAGTCTATTTATAATGATTTAAAATTCACAGTACGAAACCGCAATTACTTTTGTGCCAACCTAATCACTAGAAAAAGCAGTTCTTTGTTCCTTCATCCTTGTAGTTAGAACTTTCTTAATTGTGTACTGTATGCATTGCAAAAACCTTTTCAGATGTTCTTGTTTTTCTATCCAGGTATGTTTCAGTTCTGTGCCTGTTTCACACCTGTCCAGAATGTTCTGCCTATTACTGAGTCATTTACTTGAAATCTGAATGTTCTCCCATCCTGGGTGTGCTTAGCAGGAAGAATGGCTCACAAAGCACACAAATCCTTGGTGGGAGGGATGAACAGAGAGGGATACAGGATGATGAACAGGAGATAACTCAGGGGAAGAGTCAAGGGAATTGTGTCCAGAGAGAAAAAGCAACTTCGAGTTAGGTCAAAGGCATGAGAGAACAAAACTCAACTGAGGAATTGGAACTGCAAGTAATCAGGAAAGACTGGTTTCAAATGGTGGGTAGGTGGAGGAGAGTATGGTAAGGGTGGAAGAGCCCGGCAGAGGCAGGACCACAGGGCGGAACTCTCACTGAACTCCAGAGGGAGCCATTGAGTATCCAACCCGTTCCCCTCACTCCTCCATCCCCTGGGCTCCAAGCTAAGCGATCAGTCTCCACAGAGCTGAGCAGGATGTGTAGCCTAAGGATAAATTTCAAAAGTAATCCAGACCCAAGGCTGGCAGGCAGGTCCTCTCCTTCCTTTCTGGCACAAGGCTGGTGAGATGTGGTGGGAGACAGCTCCTATGGGGGTCTCAACCCTCTCACCTTCTCAGGAACTGTTCATCATCACAGGTTTCTTCTCCCATTTCTTGGTCTCTCTCTCTTTCTGAAATTTCAGTTTAAACAAGTTCAAGTCTTTCCCATCTTAAAAGCTAAATACATGCAAAAAAATGCCTCAACTGCAATATTTCTTCTAGTCACCTCCCCCGTCTCTCCCATCCAAAACCAAACTTCTCAAGAGAATTGTCTATATTTATTTTTATTAACTCACATCTCTCAACTGACTCTCAGCTCAGTCCAAACATGTTTCTGCCTCCAGCAGTTCCCCAAGAAGGTGATTCCTCTTACCGTCAGTGGTCCCCACAGAACTCACTTCAGTGGATGCTTTTCAGAGTCCTTCCTCTTGGCTCCCCTGACTCCACATTCTCTTGGTTGTTCTCCTATATCTATAGCTAATCCTCTGTTTTCTTTGCCAATCCATCTTGTTCTAACTGCCTGTGTATGTACAAACATCTCAAGTCCTTGGATGCGTCATCTGTAACCCAAGGGGTTCTCATCTGTAACCACAACATTCTTTACCATCGCTACCTGCCTAGATGTTCTCCAATCTCGGTTTCTCTTTGGGGGTATGTATAATAGAACAACTACATTTTCCAGCTTCTCTTACAGTTATGGAAGGGCCACACGACTGAGTTCCAGCCCATGGAACAGAGGTGGGTGTGGCATACACCGTAGGACATCTACACAATCTCCCTTGTTCTGGAGCTTAGATCCCCAAGCCACCGTTTGGAGGGTGGACATCCAGGAGAACACCTGACTCACAATAGACTTTGCAAGAGCAAGAAAATGACATTTATCGTCCACCCACTGAGATTTTTGGGGTTTACAGAAGTGAGCACAAATTACCCTAACACACATCTATCTGCCGTTAGCCGACTCCCAAGTTTGCATCTCCATCCACACCTCATCTCTGAGCTTTGACTCTGAATCTGTGTGTCTCCTCAATATCTCCCATCTCGTGTCCTAAAGGCTCCTCTTCTAGAATATGCAAACCTGAACTCATGGTGCTCCAGAGGGTGCTCCTCTTCCTGGATCCCCATCTCAGTGAGTGGCACCTTATCCGTGCAGCTGCGTAACCTGGAAACGCTAAGCCATCTTCAATATCCCTTTCCCTCACAACCCTCAACATGCACAATCAGACACCTAGTCCATCCCGGAACCTGGTTGATTTTTATCTCCTAAGTTGTGCTTTACACCATTACTTCCCTAGCACCAGCCACCATCAGCTCTTGCCTGGGCTACCTTGAATCCTCCCTTGCACACCTCTAATCTGCACACCTCCACCCTGCAGTCAGTCTCAACTTTAGAGGACAGAATGAGTCACATCAAATTGGCATCCTAAATGCAGCTACAAAACCCCACATGATCAAGTCCCTATCAGTTTCCCAAACTGCATTTCCTGCCCCTCTGCCCTAATAGTAAGTTCTCCAGCCAACTTGCCCTCTTCCTGCCCTTCAGCCCACTGGTCTCCTTCCTTCCTCACGGCCCACGCTGCCTAGCCCCATGACTCTGCTCCACAGATGAGGTAGAGCATTCGCTTCTACCTGGCACTGGGCTAAAGGCTCCACATGCGTCACTAATCCTCAAAACAATCCTATGAGGTATGTGCTTCTATCTATATCTTATAGATGGGAAATTTGAAATTCTGGGCATTTAGGAAAATTTTTCAAGGTTTACTTATCTAGTAAGTAATAGAAGCAGAATTCAAACATCAGCCTGCTTGGCTGCAGCGTCCTTGCTCTCACTCGCTGCACTGTGAGGGGGGCACCCATGATGGTTGAGAGGACGGCAGTGGACTGCCAGGAAGGATCGGTTTCACCAAACAGGAGTCAAGGCCACAGAACACCCAATCCAGGGAAAGTTCGGGTGAGAGAGCCTGCAGAGATGAAGGACCAAGTCCTCGACAACAGTACAGCTGGAGCCCTGCACACAGCATCTCCTCCTTGTCCTTCCTCACTCCTTAACCCAATGCCCTCTGGCTTTTGCCCCTCCCAGGAACTTCCTGCCAGGGCCACTCAGCTGGCACACGGCTAAATCTATCAGATGCATGTTAGTCCTCAGAGATTGATCTCTTCTAGCCATTTATCTCCAGGTCTCAGCCTTAATGTCATAATTGTCATCATCTCCAGAAAATTCCCTAATACTAAGACTGGGTGAGCAGCCCTTATCTGTGCCCCCAAAGCTTTCTCCTTGCCTCTGTCAGAACTCTGTGTCTCCCTCTGTGGGTTATCTAGGAATCCCAGAGCAGGACTCGTGTTTCTTCACATGTTCTTTGCACTCTGGTACCCAATGCAAAGAGGGTATTCAATAACTAGGTGGTGATTAGTGACTAAATAAACTCGAATAGTCAACAGAGTAAGTGGATGAATGGCAGCTGGACATCCGCATCCTTCTCTTCCTAGTAGAATGACTGACCCCCTTCCACCTCTTCAACCCACCGCCCTCATTCACACACCCCTCAACCACATTCTGACACTGACACCTGCTGTCCCTTCCAGGGTGCAGAGGTTTAGGGCCCACTCGCCCTCCTTCCTGTCTGCTGCCCCCAGCCTCTCCGTTGGTGGCCACAGGCTGTGTACATGACGGTCGCTTAGAATAATCCAATGACTGGTCACTCCAGGAAGGAGCTGGTGGCACGGTGCAGGGAAGAGCACCAAACCAGAAATCACACATCAGGCTCCAAGTCCCTGCTCCCTTCCCCACTTGGGCCTCGCCGCCCCACTGGCTGATGCACAGGTGAAACAGATTGTCTTTTAAGCCCTTGCCAGCTTCTGCAGGTCACTGGCAAGTCCATGAGCAACATATTTAATAGCATTTGATAGCTATTGGATAATTTTCTTATCATGAAGATAATTACTAGGTAATTCCACCTCCTTATCACCATCACACAATATTTATAAAGTGCCTTGCCAAGCATGGGGAGGAAATCATAGTTTTCAAAAATAAAAGTGATGCTTATTGAGCACTGCTGGTTCCAAAGCTTTAGATTATCAAGGAACATGATCCTTGCTCCTGAGAAACCTGGGTACTCACTGGGAGTGTTCCAGTTATCCTCAATCGTGGAGCAAACAAATCCAAACTTGGTAAAAACAACCACCACTTCATTATGTCTCATGATTTTGTGGCTCAGGAAATTTGACAAGGTTGGGCTGGGTGACTTTCTGCTCCCTATGGCACCACAGTGGTCACTTGGTGGTGTTCGGCTGGTAAGTGGGCTCTTCTGGAGGGACCAAGCTGGCTTCACGCACATCTAGTAACTTGGAAAGCAGGGGCTTGCCCGGTCCGGACTGTCAGTTGGACAGAGCTCCTACATGCACCTCTCCAGCATGGCGGCCACAGTGACAGGACGTCTCATATGCTGGGTCAGGACTCCAAGAGCAGGTGTTCTGGAAAACAAGGCAGAAACTGCGTGACCTTTTATGCCCTAGAGTCACACAGCATCACTTCTGCTATATATTAATATTATTATTCAAAGCAGCCCACCCAGATTCAAGGGGAAGGGACATAGATGCCACCTCCCGATGGGAGGAGTGTCAGAAAATCTGCAGCCATTTTTTAAAGCCTCCACAGGGAGAAATAATACTCAAAAAGGAACCTCTTAATATGGAACTTCTTAAAAAAAAACTTGCCCTATATGTGAATGTTTATAGCAGCTTCATTCATAATCACCAACAACTGAAAATAATCCAAGTGTCCCTCAATGGTTGAATGGTAAACAGGCCGTGGTGCATACATACAATGGACTACAACTGAGCAGAGAAGAGACAAGTTACTGGTGCACACAATACATTGGCTGAATCTCAAAGGTATTATTCTGAATAAAAGAAGCCAGTCTCAAAGGTGATGTACCCTGTAATTCCACTTATGTGACATTCTCAGAAAGACAAACTACAGGGACAGAGGTAGTTCAGTGGGTGCCAGGGGCTTGCAAGGATGGTGCAACTGTAGGGGAACAGCCCCAGGGTGTCCGGGCAGAGGTGGGATGGTGCTGGGTCCTGAGTGTGGTGGAACTGTACATTCCCCCCAAAAGTCGCACTCACTTTGTGTTAATTTAAAAAATAAAATAACCTTGAATCAAGTAGCAGTTGACTTCTTCTGGACTGAATACGCGAGCACAGAAGCAATTCTGAATAACAGCCTTCCCACAATGCACCAAGGAAGGGCCTCAGTCTGCTCCTGCTGCTATAGCAAAATATCTGAGACTCGGTGATTTACAAAAAACGGAAATTTATTCTCACAGTTCTGGAGGCCAGGAAGTCCAAGATCAAGGCCCTGGCATTGGGCGAGGGCCTTCTTGCTGAGTCATCCCATGGTGAAAGGCAAGAGGGCAAGAAATGGCGAGAGAGAGAGAGAGAGAGAGGCCAAACATGCCCTTTAAGAGGAACGCACTCCAGAGATACTCAGGGCCTAATTACCTCTTAAAGGTCCCACCTCTTAGTACCCTTGCAAAAGCAATTCAATTTCACCATGGTTTTGGAGGGGACAAACATTCACCATGAGCAGGAAGTGAGGAAGGAACCCTCTCCTTCTCCTCACCCTCACGCCAACAGCCAGGAGATTCATCCCCACACTGCTCTGCGGGATGGAGCCACGTTCAGTCTTGCCGTGTTCGCACCAGCACGAGGAGACAGAGGCACAGGGAGATTCTGGAGCCCACAAGAGCCAAGTCAGCATGCTCTGAGTGCCGTGACCTCCTGGTTACCGGAGCAGCGCAGGCCATGCCAGTGCTTGCTTGACAGCAGGCACAGGGACACCAGCCAGAACTTCTCCAACCGCCTCCCCAAGTTACTCTTTTCAGCAATTAAAACATTCATCAAAAAGGATTTACTCCAAGTGTTGTAAAGTGTTGTGTCAAACAAATTTGGCTCAATATTTTTAAAAGTTCTGTGAAATGGCTACTCCCAGCAGTAATTCAATTATGTTACTATTGTTTTAAACAAAACAGCAACTGAAAAGATCATATTTTGATGTACCAGGAAAAATGATTTTGAACCACAGAGTCATGAATACTTTTGCCAAAAAAATTAAGTCCAACTGTAAAAGGGACCCCTAAAGTGAAGAATCAGAAAACCCAGAAGTCAAAGGAAGGACAAACACAAAACAGAACGCAGAGGCCGTGATATCAACATCCAACAGTGGAAGAGAGTGGCTTTCCTTGGGAAACCCCCAACTCATTCTGCCTCTACCTCTTCTCGACACATTTGTGCCTTTGAATCAGAAGTAGTGTGAAAAATAGTGCTTACTGTAAGTGCAAATTGTAGGCAGTAATTTCCATGAGTCAAAATATATGTGTAAGTAAGGTAAGTTCGTGTATGTGAAAGAGTGTTTGCTAAATGTCAAGAAAAAACGGTGGCCTTGGTGGGGTGCAGGGAGGGAGCAGGCACCCAAGTGTAAGGCTGAGAGGACCACCCATGAGGCCGGGGCCTGTGTGGGGGACATGGTGGGCAGGGGACATGCAGAAGAGGATGTTAGGCTCATCTGGATGTTCCCTGGGCCCCAGTTCCCAATGTCAAGAGTGAGAACTGGTACCAAGTCGAGCCCATGATGGCATGATCACAGACACAGAGCAATTTTATACAAACAGTTTATCACATAAAAGAAAGCATGAAAGTAAGGAAGGAAGCTATACAAGATGAAAATAAGTTCCAGAGGGAGTGGAACAGGTCAGTTTCCAAGAGTGGAGAAAGTCTGAGCAAAGCTGTGTTTTACAAGCCCACTAGTTTGTCCCGCCTTTCTCCTCTCAGGATTGGTTGTCATTTCCCACCTTTTGAGGTGATTGACAGGTTGGGGTTATATAGCAGTTTCCTTACACATGCGTCTTCCCCAGAATTTTCACGACGCTCCACTCGTGTTATGCTAATTACATGGTAATGGGCTCTAGGTCAGTTAAAAGTTACTAGGAAATGATTACTGTGTATGTTCCCACTAGGAAAGAGTTCCTAGCTGCAATTTGGTTCCCAGCTACAATTCATTTCCCTCTCTCCCTGCTTAGCCATTCCCTTGCCACCTGTTCATCCTCCACCAGACCTAACCAGGGGACATGGAGGTGAGGGGACACAGTGGGAGGGGAGCAAGGCGGTGTGGAGAACACAGTGGGCAGGCAGACAACATTGTGGCATGAAGAAAAGGGGGCATGTTGGGCAGCCTCATGGACAAGCCCCTCCCTTGCCTAGATGCAGACTACGGGAGCCGGGACGTCACTCTGTGCCTCCACTGCACCCAGAGAAGAAGGTGAAAACCTCCGGCCAGCCTTAGGGTTCCCTGAGGGCCATCCCTGCTTTCTTCTGTCCTTATAAGCTTCTCCAAAGCTTGCTTTGCCATTGCCTTTGTGGGGAATTGCAGGTTCTACCCTCTCTCTGTCTTCATTTTTATTTATTTATTTGCTTGTTTGTTGCTGGCAAATGAAAAATAAGCAATCTCTTTTTTTATTTGTATTACTTTTTATTTTTTTATTTTTTATTTCAGCATATTATGGGGGTACAAATGTTAAGGTTACGTATAATGCCCTTGTCCCCCCTCCCCCCTTGAGTCAGAGCTTCAAGTGTGACCATCCCCCAGACGGTGCACATCTCACTCATTATGTATGTATATACCCATCCCAAGCCAAGTTGTATCTTTTGTTCTTGGTCCCCAAGTCATCTTAGGGAAGAACTGTCTGTTAGGAAAAGTGCAATTAAGAATCTTCAATAGGTTTTTTAACTGTTTACTCAATGCACACAATGTAGAATTCTAGAGGGGGGAAAAGACAGGCAAAGACGCAAAGCGAATCATATTATGATAATCAGAGACTCAAGCAAAAAGAATATGCAGCCCTCACGATCCTGTGAAGCTCACATAACATCATACGCAATACATAAAATAACTCCTGTGGGAATTATAAGGACACATAAAATAAATGAGCATCCTTGGATGTTTCAATGTAACTATTTTAATATACATTTTTGACAGACCATGCACATAAAAATGAGGATATAAAGGATCTGAATAATAAATATGTGGTCCTTGGTGCAGACTCTTTTGGAATAGTGCTTCAGAGGTACACAAAGCAATTAATCATTATTTCAATTACCAAGAAAAAAAATGAAATGTTAATTCCAAATCTTCACCATAAAGTCCACCTCTCTGTTTAGCCTGGAGAGATCCACTCAGAGAGATGGTGAAGTGCACAGTCCCCGAGATCAGACCAAGTGCACATGAGTCTGGCTCTGGTCACTGGTGGAGTGGCCCTAGGCACCTCTCCCTGCCTTGGTTCTAGTCTTCTTGAAAATGGGGAAATGGCAACTTAGCCTCAAAGCTCTATGCTAGGGATTACAAGGTACACACATAAAATGCTCAGGACAGTGCCCAACAAATAGCAAATGCACTGTCAATATTAGCTGTTATTATTACTACTAATAGTAGTAGTAGTATTAATACTAGTATTATTATTACTACTACATGGTCCTGGGACTTAAAAACAATATTAAATAATAAAAAAGTAGTTGGTCTGAGAGACGCATAACTTCACGGCCACGAGGGAGTGGTTATCACAGCAAGGCAGCAAAGCACAGGGAAGGCATTCACTTCGCATTGCTCAGGGTTTTCACCGCACACATAAGAGAGAGCCCAGCTCTGCTTGGCCTGATAACAGTTAAAACACGTAACTAGAAGTCCAAGAGTTAAGACAGCTTCAGAATTGGTTGACCCAGGCGCCGTCCAGTAGCACGGAATTCTACATTTCTTTCTTTCTGCCAGTGTCAGCTCCACCTCCTCACGGTCTTAGAAGTCAGATTCCATGCTTCCCCATTCCTGCCCAGCGAGAGTCCCCACTGTCGGAAGAGACAGGGCCCATCGGCCAAAGCCAACCACCATCCACGGCAAGAACTGGGATGGGTCCTCAGCATCATCCCAAATAGTAGAAGGCAGAAAACAGGAAAAATCCAAGAGAAAATGTGGGCTAGAATAAATGCTGAATAGTTAACCATGGGGGCTGCTGTCTCCCTCAATGGGTTTTTCAGAACACAAACACCAGAAAATAGTTCATTGTGTCCACTACATACATGCTTTGAGACAAATTTGCTGCGTGTGAGTGAGGTCATTCCTGCATGAAGGGCAGTCAGTGAGCTACTCTGTCAGAAACCACTTACTGATTTAATGAAATGTGCAGAGATAACAACTGGCTTCTCCCATGCTCCCTTTCAGCCCAGGGTTTCTGTGCTGGGTCCCATGAGACTCCACATGGATGGTTCCACTGCTCTCAAGAAGGGGATGTGGCCCAGAAGGCCTTGTACCCACTGAGACCACGATGGGGTCGGGAGGCCCAGGCCTGTCCCCGGCCCTGGCTGGCTCCAACCATCCCACTTCCTCAAATTAGTAGTTCTAGTTTCATAAATTACACAGCTTACTAAATTCATCCAAAATTCTGACAAAGCTTTTTTTTCCCTGAGTCTGGTTTATTTCCAAAGGTGAAAAAGTCTAAATTATAAAATATTGCAATGTCTCAATAAAAGTAACCAAGGGAGAATTAGGTGAAAAATCATGGAAGTTTATAAAAACCCTTCACAGAATACAGAATTCCCAAGAGCATTTTGTCTAGTTTAAATTAATAACTCACGCTATGCTTAAAACACCATTTGTATGGATCCTCCAATCCCTCTACATAATGAGAAAGGTCAAAGCGTGACCGGGTGTGTCGCCTGGTGGGGGGCCCTGCTTGAGTTCTCCTGGCGTTGCCTGGCAGCACGGGACCCACACCTCCTGGACTCTCAGGAATCTTTAACTCCTTATCCAGCCTGGGGTGAAAATACCTATGGGCCCTGTCTTCTGCATCTTTATCTTTAAAATTTGAAAAAAACAACAATATAAGTATCCCCAAGACATAAATAAACAAGAGGCCAAAGATAGAGTGAGATGATATTTCTTAACTGACTTAGGCAGAATCACTCAAAGAATCAGGGCTCAGAGAAAATATTAATTTAACCCTGTAAGTGTTTACCATCTTGGGAACATGAAGGGCTACCTGTTTAGTGGCATCTGTTTAGTGGCATCTGTGTACCTTTTAAAGCATAGCACTCAGCCAGACCCTCAGGGAAGGATTTTACAACTGCGCAAATGTGTTTTCTACCTCTGTGCAAAGATCACAAGGACACACTGCCCTCAAGAGCATTGCTCGCCCCCAGTGTGGGATCAGGGTTCTGTTCACCAATAAAAAAAGATGAGGACTCTTCCATCTTTTGCTGTGCTCTGGAGTAAATGACAGAGATTATCTGTTCCTTAAAAGATGATGACTACTTCAGTAGGTGACTACGAGAGGACTTGTGAGCTGTATTTTATCTACAGGAGAAAATAGACAAGTACCCACGAGGTGCTTCCTGCACTACAAAGGAGTCCACGCATGGGCCCTTGCTGCTGCTGAATGCTGGCCACATGCAAGCGGCTGTGGTCCTGGCTGGCCTCTCAGAGGCTCACAGTTGCATAGTGACATCAGCGTTCCCTCCCTGCTCAACACCACCTCCCCTGAGCTGAAGTGTGAGAAGAGGTAAGCGTAGAACCCCAGAGCACCAAGGACAAGGCAATGTCTCCGTGATGTCCTAGGCTCCTTGTCACAGAAATCTGAGCTCACACTGAGGCCAAGAGTGGGACAAAGGACATGTGAAGGGAGGGGACAGCCTTAGGTATATTGGTGCCAGACTGAATCTCTCTGGAGTCTCTCCTACAGGAAATGGGAAATCACTGAAGGTGCAGCAAAGGGAGCCAGATTAATGTCAGGTTGGCAAGAGGAGCAGCATCATGGAATTTAACTGAAAAAGACTGAAAAGTTTGCTATTTTTCCAGGATGACGTGCCAAACATGACACTTTAGCAGGATGGGGGACTGCTGCAGACCGCCAGAAAAGGTCTCTGCTGAGAGTCTAAATCCTTCCTCTGGATGTTGTGTTGCACTATGAAACCATTTCTAAAAATTCCTTTTCCATTTCTGAAATTCCCCGACCCTGTCATGCTGTGATGTCATGGTTGTGTTTTGTTCATTTTTCCATGTGTTTCTAAAGAAGAATAAGTGATAGGTGATAGAATGTTTACTGATTATATGCAAGCCATAGAATATATACATAATATGTGTATGTTAATAATAACCATTCAGTGCACAAAAATGTTTCTGTTCCAATCATCCTAGCTATGTACTGTCATATAGAAAATAATATTATTTCTATTAAATGCACCAAATTAAATGAAATTGGTCAAAATATGGTACATATCATGGTTGTCATGCTGAACTAAGTTGGTTTTAATGAAATAAAACAGCTAAGAATAGAAGGGTGGTACATGGTCCCTGGAACCCAGTTCTTGAAACCATTCACATCAAGTTGTCAAAGTGATTTTCCAGCCTTGTAGGTCACAGTCTTTATCAAGATTTTATCACAACCACATTTATGATGGGTGACATTTATGGAGTGTGTGGAGCTCTGCTGGGTGCCTGTCATATGTGACTTTCTCACACAAGCCTGCAGAGTGGGTGCTCACTGTACTGGTAGGAAAACTCCAGTTTAGAGCTTTGTCTCTGACTTGAAGAAGGTGACTCATGGATCCCGGCCAGGAGCCCTGTTAAAACAACACCTAACCTTTTTGAGATAATTTGTTCGTGGAGGAAGTACTGGTCTTCAGTACTCAGGCAGGCTGACCTCTCAAGAACTCATTTCTTTATGCATTCAACAAATACATGTTGAGCACCCGCTACATGCCAAATGTTGCCCTAAGCACTTGGGGTACATCAATGAGCGAAGTGTGCCTGGCCTCACGGAGCCCACACTCTAGCAAGGGAGGGCAGTCAATACGTGATAAGTAGTAATGAAGCCGATCAAGTGGTACGCCGAGAAGATCAGCACTGCAGCACAAGCAGCAGCACAGGACGATTGTGGGGAGACGGGTTGCAATATTAAGGAAAGTCAAGATAGGCCTCAGGGAGAAAGGACATCTGAGCAAAGGCTTGAGGGGAACATCCGAGAGGAGCGCTCCAGAGGCAGCAGGCGGTGCGAATGTTCTCAGCACGGTGCATGCCCGTGCCCCAGAGGAACAGCAAGGAGGCAACTGAGGACAGACTGGAATGAGGGAGGAGCACAGACACACGAGATCAGAGACTGCAGAAGGACTTAAGGACAGTTAGAGAGATTTTAGCCTTTGCTCTCAGCGTGTTGGGAGGCATTGCAGGATTTTGAAGAGGAGGGTCGTGAGCTCTCTGACATTCTAATGATCACTTTGATCGCTCTGTTGAGAGCAGACTATAACAAGGTAAGGAAGGGAACAGGAGGAGCTGTTGAGAAGCTCTTGCAATAACCGTTAGGAAGGAGGTGACAGTGTCTTGGACCCAGTGACAGCAGAGTAGGTAGGTGGTTGGATTCTGGACATCTTTAGAAGGTAGAGATAGCCAGATTCTATAATAGATGGTGGGTATTAGATCAGATATCCTAAGTATATCCTTTTTTTTTTTTTAACAGAACAGGACCCAGGAAATCAACCTGGACCTGACAGTGGTCCAGGAAGTCGATTCACTGTGGAAATGACTTTTGTTGAGTTGGTCTGTTGAGAATGCTTCCTTGAGAACCCAGGCCAACAAGTTTAGGTTTTCAGAGTATGGCAAGCTCTTGTCTAAGTACAACATTGCCCTGTCATCCAGAGGTCATGAAGAACTTTCCTTACACATTGTTAGAAATCAGCTGGGATTTTAGAAGGGCTAAGACAATAGCAGATGAAAAATTGGAAGTTAAAGTTGGTCCATGGACCTGGCACCCTCCGTCAAGCGGGGATGCTAAAGCAAGTGCAGAGCCTTGAGCATAGGGCACAGCGACTGCAGCCGGCCCAGGAGCTCAGGGGAGATCACTTCCCCCAAGGAACTGCCCCTCTGGATAGCGTGCTATGGCCTGGAACAAGAGAGCCCAGCACCACCTTCCCCAGCATTCTCAGGGACCCACAGTGTACCAGCAGCCGCTGGGTCTCACATCCAGTCTCTGCGGCTCACGCTCTGCTCATGCACGCATACTCAAAGACGGCAGGATGCCCTACAGCTGATGAAGTCCCACCAACTGATCCAGGACTTGCAACAGTTTTCTGTAAAGGACCAGGCAGTAAATATTTTAGGCTTTGTCACCATACAGTGTCTGTCACAACTTCTCGACTCTGCTGTTGTAGGGTGGAAGCAGCCAGAGACAATAAGAAAACAAATGAGCCTGGGCATCTTCCAATATCACTTTATTTATGAACACTGGAATTTGAATTTTGTGTAATTTCAAATGTCATAAAATATTATATTCTTTTGATTTTTTTTCAACCATTTAAATATGTAAAAACCATTCTTACCCGCTGGCCAAACAAAAACAGGCAGTGTCTGGAATTTGGCCCTCTGGCTGCAGTTTGAGGACCCTCAGACCAAAGTGCGGGTCTTGAAAGGGCCCGCGGGGGCTCACATCTGGCCCTTGGGGGACCGTGGTGGAGGGGACCCCTGCACCCTGCTCCCTCCGCTGCGGCCAGGCCTGCTCCGGCATCCGGTCGTGCTACAGGAGGCCGACCTGCTGCCGGGCCTCAGCGTGTCGGACGTGCAAGGCTCAGGCGGGCGCTCTCTCCCAGAGGCACAACGCGACTCACAGGACACCTCTGCCCACGGCACGGCTCCGCCACCTGCTGGACACGGCTGCAGCGACACACAGGTGTGCACCAGCACCGGTAGGAACGACGCCCCTTGGAGTTCTGAGCTGCATCATTGGCTCGATTTAAGCAGTGGCCCTTTGCTCGGGAAACACTGAGGAGGAGGGAGCAACTAAATTCCCAGGAGTCCCAGAAGTCATCATGCATAAAACGAAAAGATCTCTATTCCTTCACTTCTAGAATTTGGAGGAGAGGAAGCAGAAGGGCAAAGGGAGGAAGGGCGAGGGAAGACATCTCCTCCCTGCTCTTACCTGGTCTCCTCTGCCTGCATTGTAGGTGTCCTGCAAATGAAAGTAAGTGACAGTCCCACAAACATGCCTCGACTGGAGAGGCCAAGGGGGGAAGAGCCCAGTGACACCTCCTAACTCGCACGTCCCACGACAGCACGCAGCTCGGCGGTCTGCACGGGGCTGGGTTCTGTTGACTCTGAAAGGACGCCACATGCACAGGCACGGGTAGCTGAGTAATGCTAAGCTGTTCACCAGCTCTGAGCTTAGGCCAAACTGGCCCTGCTCCTGCCTTGGTTTCTCTGTCCCTCGAGGTTGGCACTGCAAGACGTTGCTGCCTCCCAGAGGTGGTGTGACAGTGGACTTGCACAGAGTCCTAATCCGGACCACAATCCTGGGGCCAGCAGGCTGGAGAGGGAAGAGGAGGCGAAAGGAAAGGGCGGGTTAAACTAAGACCCCAAGACGCAGTGCAGAAGCCACGGCACACCCAAGACAGTGCGGGACAGGGCCCCAGGCTCCAGGGCCTGGCAACAGATCCCTGGTGTCAAAAGAAAAAGGGAGAGAGTCAGACACTGCAGCCAAAGGATATGTGCAAAGACTGTGAGGCCCACTATCTCTGATTTAAAACCAAAACCTTTGCCGCTTGCTGTAGGAACCAGGGAAGAAAGAAACAGAGTGATCTGTTTGCTTTGCCCTCGGGCTCCCACACGTTTAGGACAAGAGCCCCACAGCTACACAGCTGTGCCAGGACCCGGGAAGGCTCGGGAAGCCCACGGTGCGCCGCAGCTGGAAGTCAGGAAGCCTGGGACCCAGAGAGCCCCACGTCTGGCCTGAGGACAAGGAGGGGCCAACATGCAGACCTCAGGCGCAGCTCTGGTAACACAAAACTGTCCCAGGGAAGAGCGAGCGGCCCCCAGTGTTATGACAGCTGCAGAGGGTAGCTCAGTATGAAGACACCTGTGTGGGGACAATGGTTCTTTGTGGGAGTGAGGCAGGTCTGTGTGGGGAGGGCAGTGCAAGGGGGCCAGGGGGCCTCTTCAGCTCCCTCCAGGACCCCTAAGAAGGACACACCACACAGAAAGGCTGAGTGTCATGGCTCAAGCAACCCTGTGAACTGACCAAGCCCTTGATCAGCTCTGAAAATTGGTTTCTATCTCCTCCTCCCTATACCATGATTCAACTTCCACGCCAAAGCTGGTGTGCAGGAACATGGGGTTTCTCTGGGCCCACTGTGATGTAGAGACTGCCTTCCTAGCACACACAGGGCAACGAATGGCCTAACACGATGGCAGACCAAGGCCAGGCCAGCGTTCGATTCTTCTCTGGCCCAAGTCAGGAAGGCAGGAGTTGCACTGGGAGCCGGCTCAGGCTACCTCCCCCTCCTCCCTGCTCCCACCACCCATGGCCACCAATGCAAGGCCAGCTGTCCTCAGGGCCAGGCACTGCCCCTGCTGCTCACCAAGCCATGGGCACAAAATCCTCCCCTGTCCCTGCAGCCCACCACACCCCTGAGCCCACATTGTAATTGTTAGTGGGATTTGCCTGAAGACCCAGGAATAAGCCAAGGGAGGTGCCACAGAGGAGAGCTTCGAGGCAGGCTTTCATATGCCCTAGAGTCCCCTCAACGACGCCCACCAGCGCACTCAGGACAGCCTCCACGTGGCCAGGTGTGACCCGGCCACCAGCACCAGTCAGGCTGCCACTCCTGTGGAATAGTTCTAATTTGTTCAGAACTCAAACATTTGGGGGTGTCTTTATGGATCTTTCCAGATATCCCAATCCCTCTCAAGTCCATGCCCTGCCCTAGGACCCACCACACCCCAGGATGGTGACAGTAAAGGCCCATTCCCCTCAAGAGAAGCCCCATGGACTCAAGGCATGGTCTGGCCTTGAGGCCGTGCCCTGCCCTTGCCCATGCAGCACAGGGGACTGAGCTCGGCCTGTCCCTGCACCTCTGAAGAGCTCTTGCCGGCCCAAGGGCCTTCCCTTCCCCAGTCAGACCCAGACTCACTGCTGCTCTGGGGACAGGGGTCAATGCAGAACCAGAAAAGAAAGAAGGTGCATCCCTGGCTTCTCATCTCAGAAAGAGCCATCCAGATGTGAGACCAAGATGTCAAAGGCGATGAAGTAGAAGATGCAGGGTTGGTTTGCTCACTGTCCACCGCCACTGCTGTCCTTACCCACAGCACGCGCAGACGCGCGACATGAGAAGCTAAGTGCTTGTCTTCTTTAGACTTATAATCGTGTGTGTCTGTGTGTGTGTCTATGTATTAATATGTCTCTGTGTGTCTGTCTCTGTGTGTGTCCCTGCATGTGTCTGTGTGTGTCTGTGTGTCCCTGTATGTATCTCAGTGTGTCTCTGTGTGTGTCCCTGCATGTGTCTGTGTGTGTCTATGTGTCCCTGAATGTGTCTGCGTGTGTCTGTGTGTCCCTGTGTGTGTCTGTGTGTCCCTGCCTGTGACTGTGTGTATCTGTCTCTGTGTGTCCCTGCCTGTGACTGTGCGTCTGTCTCTGTGTGTCCCTGCATGTTTCTGTGTGTGTCTGTCTCTGTGTGTCCCTGCATGTGTCTGTGTGTGTCTGTCTCTGTGTGTCCCTGCATGTTTCTGTGTGAGTCTGTCTCTGTGTGTCC
>VBSM01003210.1:1552823-1588450 GCA_008086735.1 Cheirogaleus medius
CTGGCCTCCCCAGAAGCTGACCCTGAGACAAAGCTTGGGGCCAGGAGTTTGGGAAGCACCATCAGTCGGTGGGAAAGAGTGCCAACCAAGGGTGTGTGAAAACACGGGTTACCACTGTGGCACATGGGGTGCAGTCCCACTGGGGCCTCTGAGAGAACCTAGGGCAGCACTCAGAACTGTGTCATGGACAGGAGGTGAGCTGGGACATCTCTCCATGAATTCCTTGGTTGAAGGTGGCTCCTGGAAACATTAAATCCCTGGCCTCACGTGCTGGCCACACTCAGAGGGCAGGCAGATCACTTTGGCCAAAGAAAGCCCTAAAGCAAGGAGCTCAGGTTCTTGAGGTGGGAGGCCCTCTCAACATTAGGGAAACTGCCACTGAAGCTTAAGGTGAGCCAGGGGACATGAGAGGGACACCGACAGCATCTGTTGCACGTGGAATTTTATAAAATCCCACAGGGGCATCAGAGGCTCTGCCTTCTGAACATATTTGAGTATGGCTGCATGATGGTGCCACTTCACCAAAGTCTCAGAGCCTGCGCCATGAGAACACCCTCCCGTGAAGACCTCCAGCTATGTAAACAAGAACAGGGTCCTAAAATTAGAATAGCAACTTCTCCTTTACTTGTAGAAAGATTACAGAAAAAAGTCTCTAATTTTATTAGCGAGTACTTGTAAATGTAAAATTATATCCAGTTAAATGTTTTAAATTTTTATAAACATTCTGAAAGTGTTATTCATCAAAATATAGGACAATACTTTTTGGCAGCTCATTTTATGAGTTAAAAACAACTCATTTCAACTCTTAGTACAGTGAATTTTATTTTAAAGGCATCCTAGTTAATAAACTGGTAAGTTAAGAATCAAATGCTGGAAAAGTCCTAAATAAAAGTTTACCAACGGTTGAAATGCTAACTGACTACGGTACTTTTTCATGATTAGAACTTTCCGTTGGAAGGATTTTAGGAATACAAAAAAAAAAAGCACAAAAAGGGATGTGTTCACATGTGCACATTGACATATTTCCTATATATTTAAACTTTTAAAAACAATAAATATGTTCCAAAAATGCCATAGCATAAGCCATTTTCACAGTTAAAGTCCATTTTTCTAGTGCTCTGAAAACAGCAGTCTTTGATAATGTAAAGCATCAGTTTAGCCTTCACCCTATACTTTATCTTTCCTCTTTTTAAGTAAACATTGGGACTTCCGTTTTCAGAAACTTAATAAACATCAAGGCAAGTTCAATTGCCAGGAAAATACACCACACTTGATATGTCTGGTTCCCATGATGAAAAGTGCCTCGATGTATACCAAACCTATCGTAATTGAGCCCCTGGAAAGATACCCCTGTTGCCAAACTACACCACCACCCCCTCTGCTAGAATTACATAAATGGGCTTAATACTAAAATATAATTTTCTAAAACAAAACAAGTCAATCAAGCTGTTTTTTTAGTCCTGAAGAACTTAGATCTTGGCAAAACATTTCAGACATTTTTAAGAGCTCTGGACTCTAGACAGAGATGCATGTGTAACATCATGGTTGGGATCTTTCAAGACAGTGGTTCTGTGTTGGGCTTAATCACCGTTGTAGTTTAGAAGAAACCTAATGGTCGTTATAAACCCTCAATGCAGGTGAGATAACTTCAGGTCTTAAACTGACCAGTTTTGTTCTGTTGTGTTCCTATACAGGAAACATTGAAATATAAAGAAAGAAACTTTCATCAAAATCTATGTGCTAAATATAAAATGCCACTTTACTAGAAACAATTCCTTTTTTGTGTTGGGAGAAGAATGATTTTTATCTTCAAGTGCAAAGACTCACGGGTTTCAGATTCATTGCAAAAGTTAAGTCCAGCTGCAAAGTTAGGGGAGCAGTCCACAAGACTGCCCTCGTTTCTGAAACCAACTGCAAATTTGAGGGGTTCCTAAAACCACCCTTAGGTTTAATAATTTGCTAAAAAGAGATAGAACTCACTGAAAGCTGCTCTACTTGTGGCTATGGTTTATTTCAGTGAAAGGCTAGATTAAAATCAGCCACAGGAACAGCACACAGAGTCCAGGAAAAGCACCAAATGCAGTCCCCGTTATCCTCTTCCCACGAGCCAGCACAGCATTACTGGCCCAGCAGTGATGTGTGACAATACACATGGAGTGTTACTGCCAACCAGGGAAGCCACTGGAGCCTTGATGTCCACTGGGCTCCATGGTAACTTCTCTAAACCATGGAGAGAAGAGTGATGCCTACCAAAATCCTTTTCAAGTTAATATAACACACATAGTATCTGCATACACATCTGTTTCCAAGAGCAGACTTGGGGCTCCACCATGGAGGGATGACTGGCCTTCTGTGTGGCCAACTTCAGTCTCCAGTCTCCAGAGGTCACCTAACACCACATGCCCCAAAGCCCCCACCCCACATATACTGTTCCCACCTGGAATGTCCAAGTCCCATTCTAAGACTACCCAGTGTGGCAGCCCCCACCCTAAATCACATTGTTAGACTACCCGGTGTGAGCCAAGGCCCCCAGGCAAATGAAGACAATCCCGTGAGGTATTATAGTCCAAGAGCTTAGAGATCACCTCCCAGAAGCTGAGGACAAAAGTGAGACCTGTTAAATTCTTTACTACAAAGTTGTAAAATCAGTCGTATGATTATTACAGTCACATATTTTATATTAAATATATATTAGTCATGTATTTTATATTTTATATAGTCATGTATTAATATTTATATTAAACATATTTGACTATTGTGAAATATGTTTAATAGTTAAGGCCTTTAAAGCCTTTAAAAGTAACAACTATATATTTTATCTACTTTCAAATAAAAATTATAACTTATTTTTTACTTCAGTGATAGCGAATGAAAATAAAGCTAATTTTAAAGTTTTACTTGGGACAAAAAATTCATAAGAAGGCAAGAAGGAAGAAAGAGAGGCAGATCATTTGTGTGCCCCTACAGTTGTCTTGAATTTTAACATCATCATTACCAACAGATTTTATTTTCTTCTTTAAAATAAGGAAATGCCATAGATTTGAAGAGATTAAGAAGACACAACTAGACACAACGTGGGGTCCTGGATTGGATCTTCGAACAGAGAATGAACACTGGGGGATCCGGTGAAATGTAAACAGGGTTAGTAGTTTACTGGGTACTAGTGTGTATGGCACCAGTGTCAATTTCCTGATGTTACAATTCTGTGAACTGTTAATACCAGGGGAAGCTGAGTGAAAGATAGATGTGAACTCTGCGTTGTTTTTGCAACTTTTCTGTAAGTCTAGAACCATTTCAAAATAAAAAGTTAAAAGAAATCTTAAAATGATATATCTCTGCTTATTCAAGGATTCTCTAAGACAATTGTTTTAATCTTTTTTGAGATCAACCAACTCTTTGATGAAAAGTATGTACCATCCACCCTAAAGCGCCTCCAAGTGCACTGCTGTGGTTGGGATGTTTGTCCCCTCCAAGCCTCATGTTGAAATTTGATCCCAGAGTTGCAGGTGGGTCCTAATGAGAGGTCATGGGTGAGGACCCCTCATGAATAGATTAATGGCGAAAGGAGTGAGTTTTTAGTCTGTTCATTCTGCAAGAGCTGGTCATTAAGAAGAGCCTGGCCCTCCTCTCTCTCTGGCTTCCTTTCTCAGCATGTGATCTCTGCCACGCTCCCCTCACCTTCTGCCATGAGTGGAGGCAGCCTGGGCCCCTTACCAGAAGCTGAGGGGATGCTGGTGCCGTGCTTCTTATACGGCCTATAGAACTACACGGCAAATACACCTCTTTTCTTTACAAATTACCCAGCCTTGGGTAGCAACAAACACGAGCTAAGATAGCCACTTTTGCCATTTTATAAGTTCACAGACCCATGCGGAGCCCATCTATGGGCCCCAGGGGAGACCCCGGGCCCCCTGGGCCACAGCTCAAGACTTGGGCGTAGGAGGAAGTGGCATCCAGCAATGATCTGAGGAGGGACACCTTCTCACTCCCACCATCAGCCGCAGTCACGTCTTTGCCTTCTGGCCATTTGGGGGGCTCTCGTACAACATGGGAGACGGAGATGCAGAACTGTGCGCTCTCCCTTGACACTGCCTCAGAACTTTCATGGTGATAGGACAACAGTCACACAGCAAATGGCACCTCATCTTTGTGAGTCATGCAGCATCATAAATACATGGGAAAGGGACTCTAAAGCAGCCCCACTAAGTGACACTAAACAGGATAATCAGCTCTGGGCATGAGAGCCTCAGCAGGAAGCGGTGGCCGGGCCCTTAGTGTTGGAAACATGTTCCAGGTACAGGTCATCCATCCCACTGCAACCCCTCCCCCACCTTCTGGGTGGTAAGTGACTCCACCAAGAAGCTAAAGAAGGGCACAGCTAGCCAAATGGCAGGAATGGTGAGAATAAAAACCATCTGATGCGTGCACAAACAGCTTCCATGAGGATTATTTTGATTTAATAGTTGTGGGATTTTTGAGGAGACAAAAGCAATAACACACTAGGTTCATGAAGGCCAAATTCTTAGCATCCTGAACCCAAATACAGTCACACATCGTGTAACGCTGTTTCAGTCAATGATGGACTGCACATATGACGATGGTCCAACAAGATTATAGTACTCTATTTTTACTGTACCTTTTCTGTTTAGAAACACAAATGCTCACCACTGTTACAACTGCCTGCAGTATTTAGCAGTCACACGCATGGGCGTGTGGCCTAGGTGGCTGTACCATCTGGTTTGTGCACGTGCGTTCTGAGATGTAACATCGAGTTTCTCAGGCGCCCCTGTTGTGAGGTCACCTCTCTGCACCCTGTCCAGAACTACGGCAGCAGGTGAAGGCATGAGCTTGCTCTGAGCTTCTCGGTCTCACGGAAGCTTCAGGTCAGCCGCTGCCTTTAAGGGAACTGAGAGTCAATAACTCACCTCAGAGACCTGGACCCCAGAGCTTTCATTCCACGCTTAGTATATAATAATCTGGGGATTTTCTTGAGGAAAAAACTCTAGAAGTATTAATAATATGTACATTTTTAGGACTTTATATACATATTGCCATTGTCTAATCAGAATGGTCGTCTCGATGCACACAGGGACGCAGATGTCCATTTCCCTCGTCCCCTTTGCAATCTTGGCCATTCAGTAGTTAGGGGGGAAACAGTCTTTGTTTCAGTTGGCATGTTCAAAAAATGAATACTGAATCTGAGTATCTTTCTTCAATTTGTGTGTGTGTGTGTGTGTGTGTGTAAGTTGGTGTCCTTTGCCATATTTCTGTTGAAATGTCTTTTTCTCAATGATCTATATGTTGTCTTTAAATAAGTTAGTTGCTAATATTTTCCCAGCAGGTCCTGTGTTAATTTCATTCAGTGGTGTTTTGGCCACACAGAAGTGCTGGATTTTAATTTTTTTCTTCATTGTTTCTGCTTTTGTTACCATGGTTAGAAAAGCCTTTCCTATGCCAAGATTATAAAAATATTAATCCATATGTTCTTCTGGGTCTTTTATGGGTTTGTATTTTACATTTTACATCTAATCCATGTGGGAATTCTCTTGGCACAGGAGTGAGTAAACATTTAACCTCCTGACTCCAAATGTCTGGCCTTTTGTCCTGGCACCATTTACTGAATTATCTGTCCTTCCTCCAAAGTTTTGAAATGCCTGGGAAGAGGGAGAATAGTTCTTTAGCAATTTTTCAAATCTACACAGCTGACAAAGATTTCCCTTTTGCCCTCACCCCAAACCCTCCTTCCTGTTGACTATTTGCCTTAAGAGGTAGGTGGTGAGAGAGGACTGGGCCCATTTAGGACGTGGGCAAAGACTGGTAAGCGTATGTCCAGGAAGAGTTGGGTCTCACCTGCCTCTCAACAACCCCAATCGTAACCACTTTTCCCCCACTTTCGCCATTCAACGTGTCCGCTTTCGTGAGACCCCTTAAAGGAATTTATGCAGATTGATCTGAGAAATGTGACTACAGTCCCCATTTACGCAGCCTTTTCCCACCAAAGTTTCAGCATCTACTTCCATGGCAGGATCAGAAGCTTCTCCCAATGTCCACCGCTGGTCCTAATCTCAACAGAACCCACACATCCTGGAGTGACTTCTAGGCACATGGTTCTGTTTATCAGCAGGTGAAATGACCCCTGGTCCAGGAGGCGTGGGGGCACAGCCTCATGCACTCAGAGCCTTGGCCTTTGCTATGTGCCACCTATGCTTTGAAAAATAAAAATAAAAGTGTCTGGCTGCTCCTCAAGTAGAGTGAGAGAGAGCAGGGCATAGTCACCTTAGAAGTAGAGTGAGAGAGAGAAGTGACTGTGCCCTCCTACTGGTGTCCCCCTTTCTCTTGTGGGCACCCTGGGGAGCTCTGCAGCAGTACTGAGGGGCTGTGGGAGGGGAGAAGCTTCAGGGCAGTTTGTACCACACACTCTCAACTTGGCTGTGCAATCGTTCGCTGCTGAGCCCAGTTTGAGGAAGATGGCGTGTTTGCCTTCTCCACTAGACTGTGAGTGAGCATGTCTTGTTCACATTTATGAACCAACACTCAGCACAGCACACAAACTTAAAATGGGCTCAACACACGTATATTGAATGAAATTAACAGACAATGTATTATTAGTAATAGCAATAATGCTTAGGATCAACTTATTACTTACATGACACTTTTGCATATTTTATGAAATTAAGTCTTTTGTTCTGTTTTGTTTTGTAACAGATGTGTGGCTTTTGGGCAGAGAACGAGGACACAGCAAAAGGAAACGTTCCTTATGAAGAGTTTCACTCATTAGGAGGAACAAGCCTAGTGAGTGGAAGCTCTGGAAGCAGGAATCCAGGGAGAACCTACACCAGGCAAGACAGCTCCAGGATGAGGCCCAGGTCCTATAAAAGTGCATTTGAAGGAGGCTTAAGGCATCTGAGAGAGCCTTTATCTGGTTCAAAAGCAACCATGTCTTCTCCTATAATCATACAACAGGGCCAAGGCCTTGACTGCCTGTGTTCTTGTGGCTCTTCACAGAAGCTCCATGAAAGAGGGCTCTTGTCCCATGTGCCCAGTGACTTTCTGGACTTACAGTTTCTCAATGCTTCAGCCACATCTTCAGCAAAAAAAGAGTAATTTGATTTGTTATCCTAGGAAATACTGTGACCTCTCCGTAATCCACAGGCCCATGCAGAATATTTTGTGCATTCACTCACATATCTCCCTTTGCTCTAAAGTTGTAAGATAGGACCCTGGCCCTGCCCAGATGCCTCCACCTGGTTCCTGTCGCTGTCTGTCACCTGATCCCATCCTGGCTCCTCAGCAGGCAGGAAGCCTACTCAGAGTCCGTGGCTAGTGGGTGGTGGAGCCTACAAGAAAATGCAAGCCAATTACGAAATCTGATCTCTCATCCATTATTTCTCTGAGACTTCTTATTAAATGGATCAGAAGGGTGTTCAAATTGTTCCCACAGTCTCTGTCTGAAATATTTGTTCCCTGCTTCAGAGCCCTAATTACAGAACACTTAGTCTTTACCTGTGCAGTGAGGGGCTCAACACATGACCTCCAAGCACCCAAGATTTTACGAACTGATTTCTCCCCAAGACTTCGTTTCCTTCAGTGACGCCCCGCAATAAATAAACCTGGATTCCTGATTTCCTGGCTTAGTGGCCTGCTACACCATGCTGTCATTCCACGTCTTGCTAACCCGAGCGTGCTTGTCTCGACCCCGGCTCTGCGTCCGCAGACAAGTCAGTGCTTTGCGGCTCCGGGCTCCCAGTCCACTCCGGCTGCCTGAGGTCTCGCGCTGACCGGGCCCGCGGCTTCCGAGCGCTGTGCGCGCCGCCGGACTACATTTCCCACAGTGCTCCAGGGAGCCAGCGACGCCGAGGTCTCGGGACCGGCGGGCGGGCTCGCGCGGAGGGCTCCTGGGAGTTGTAGTCCAGTCCGCTGGAGCCGGTGCTGCTGCGGGCTCGGCGCCGGCCTTTGTCTGTCTGCGGGCGCGCGCCGCTGCGGTGAGTGAGACCGCCGCCGGGTCTGTGCGCCCGGGCGAGGCGGGACTGCTCCGTCAGGCCGCCGCCCCCGGGTCCTCCGCGTGCCGCTTTGTGCTTGCGGCCCGGGGCAGTAAGCAAGGCCGGCCGGCCTGGGCCCCGAGGGAGGCTGGCCGCGAGAGGAGGGGTCGGCGGCCCTCAGAGAAGGGTCCTCTGGGCCGGAGAGGGGTACTGAGGTCCAGGAAGAGGGCCCGCAGACCTGAGGAGGAAGGGGAGGGTCTGCGCGAAAGCTGGAGTCCCGGGGAGCGCCGCACCCGCAGGGCAGGGCGAGGCGAAGGCCCGGCACTCCGGAGACTGGGGGGAGGCCAGGGCAGGTGGCCCCGCGGCCCCAGGGAGGGTTTCAGGAGAGGGATGGAAAGACAGAGCAAGCCCTCCAGGAAGGTGAAAAGAGGCAGACCCTCTGGGTGGAGAATGGGAGAGACTGGAGCGGGGTGTTTGGGGAAAATACCCCTGCTCAGAAGCCGAAATCCTGAAACTATCCTCCAAGAGGTTCCCAAGACGGCAACATTTACCCCGTGCTAGTCCTCCTCTTCTGAGGACTCTGGAGTTTAGACCATAAGTCTTTAGGTCGTGTCAGAGACCCTTCACATTTGTTTTTTTTTTTTTTTTTTTTGAGACAGAGTCTCACTCTGTTCCCTGGGCTAGAGTGCCGTGGCGTCAGCCTAGCTCACAGCAACCTCAAACTCCTGGGCTGGAGTGATCCTTCTGCCTCAGCCTCCGAGTAGCTGGGACTACAGGCATGTGCCACCGTGCCCGGCTAATTTTTTCTATATATTTTTAGTTGGCCGATTAATTTCTTTCTATTTTTAGTAGAGATGGGGTCTCGCTCTTGCTCAGGCTGGTTTCGAACTCCTGACCTTGAGCGATCCGCCCACCTCGGCCTCCGAGAGTGCCTTCACGTTTGGTTCTTTTATGCTCCTGGGAGCTACCCAGTAAGACAGTGATATTAACCTAAAAAAGTGAGGAAACCGAGTCAGGGTATTCGGTTACTTGCCCAAGGTCGTATACTGGAGGAGCCACTGCAAAAATCCAGGTCTCTCCAGGCCTAACCCTTAGCTTTTTACAAAGGATATAATAGCCTTTCTAAAAGGTAAAACGATTATTTTCTATTATAAAGACACTTTCTCCAAAATCTTCAGGAAGTTTATTCCTCGGAGCTGTGATCTAGAGAGGAAAAAAATGACACCTTCCCTTTATTAATCAAGGAAGTACTGGAGACACAGCTCAATTGTTATTTGTTGAAGACCTCACAGCAGGGGAAGAGGCAAAGCTATAAATTCTACCCAGTTGTTCTGACCAAATTCTGTTTTCTGGAATGCCCAGCAACACTCCAACTCCGGGGTAGTGGGTGCCATGTACTCCCCACTGACTCTAAGTGGATATACAGTTGTTGAGCAGGAATACCTTGAACTTCTAAGTGAAGTGCTGACACTCTGATAGGGAATTCCCTTGTAGCTTGTGTTCCAAGTTGGAAGTGAGTGCTCCAAATGAAAGTTCAAAATGGCTCTCCTGGTCATCACAACATGAGCAGAATGTGTAGTTGTCAAGAAGAACCAGGTGTCTAGGTTAACAAAACAAAGAAATGTAGCGTCATACTATCTCATTAAATCAGGAGGCCAGAATTTTGATAGGACATACCAGAGGGAAATGAAGATTATACACTGAATCACTACATCAAAAATAAAAAAGTATAAGAATTCAGTACATAAGGTCTGAAGAAGGAACATTCAAAAATGGCAGGAAAAGATAATGTAGACATACAAGAGGATTCCTAGAACCTGGAAGAGTAATTCAATCTGGTCAAATTCTATTCCCTTCTGTTCCATTTTATAAGAATCCTCACCAACTCTTTAGTGATGAAGAACTAGAGAACTTTCTAGTGTGAGAGCATAGGCTTTGATCCAGGAAGTCTTGGATTTGAACCTTTGCTCCACCTTTGACTCTTTACTGGTTATGGGACTTTGGGCAAGTTACTTAACCTAGTTGCAGTGTCTTGGGCTTGGTTTTGGAGTCCAGAGTAGGTTTACCTTTTCCAAGAATTGACAAGTGTTTGCACTTCTTCAGAACTGGTACTCTCATATCTTCAAGAGTAGGAGAGGGGTGGTTCTGGGTCTGGAGCCTCCTAAGAATTGTTAAAAGTAACATAGGAAATCCGTTGTTTTATCCTTATAATCTATAGGGTTACTGGAGAAGAAAGCTGGAACTATTTCCAACATGGAACCAATCATGAGGGCTACAGTGCTGGTTTTTTAGATTCTGAATTCATCTGGGGCTGGGAGAATAAAATAGGTGGTTAGGTGAGGGAAGGAAGTGGAAGATCCCAATCACATATCAAGACCAAAGTACAAACAGGAGTGACCATTACCTTGGGATTGGCAGGAAGAGGATAGGTGTTTATGTGTTCTCTAATTTTTCACCTCCTATTTCCTCCTGGACTCATTTGTGTGTGGCCCTGGCACCTTTGGGCCCATGTTGCAGTGACATTGCAGGTGACTGACATTACATCAGGCAATCCAGATTTCCTGTATTCACTTGTACCCCAAACTGGAGCTCCTGTTAACATTATCCTTCCCCCTTACCAATTCCCCTGCCCTTTCCTGTTTGTTTTTGTTTGTTTTGCCTCTCAGGTGCTCAGGAACAGCTCATGGAAGAATCATATGAAGAGGAGGTAACTGAAGTCATACAGCAGGAGTGGACATGTTTGGATTCCCAACAGCTACCCTGCTGGACTGTCACGGAAGATACGCCCAGAATGTAGCATTCTTCAGTGAGTGAGTCGGTTGATGGCTGGGATGCCCTCAGCTCAAGGATACTCAGTGTTCCTGTCCTCGTCACTGGTTGGCAGTCTGAGGAAGCAGGAGAGACCTTCCTTTGATGGAGCTTACAGTGCCTGGAGGTTACAGGAAAAGCCTACAAGCTGGAGTTAGAAATAATAATAAAAACAGAGCAAGAGAACAATCTTGATAGGGAGATAGTCTTGAGGTAGTTTCTGAGAGAATGAATGAGCAGCTTAAATCTTAGCACTGTCACTGAATATGTATAAGGCAATGGAACAGGGAGAAAATTCCCCTAGGATGACATCAAGAAAACTGTCAAGAATGGTCCCATATTTAAAGTGTACTAGGAGGCTCAGAGGCAGTATTGGAAAATAGTCAATATCTGCATAGGAAATGTTTGGCAATAACTTTCAAACCAAAATTGATTTCAGTTCAACCATAGCTTAGAAGACTGAAAGTAGCATTGATTTTAAAGGGAGAAATTCCTTGAATCAGATTCTATAATTGTCCTGGCTATATCTGTGATATCAGACAAGTTAACTTCCTTAAGCTTCAGGCTCTTCATCTGTAAAATGGGATAGTAAACTGTATCTTGTAGGATTGCATGGAATTAGCGATGATAGATATAAAGTACCAAGGATTCTGCTACATATTTTCTGAGGTTGTGGAGCTCACTCCATTGTCAAGAGAGCAGACTGGACAGAGGTGGATTTCTTAGGAAGCTAATGCAACTTAACGCCTTTCAGACTACATAGAAATCTCTAAGACAAACGCCAGGGACCGTACGTTTTTAGGCAAACTGCACGTTATTTAAATCATCATAACTACAGATCATAATGCACTTTAGGTGTTGTTTTTCAATAATTATAACATTTTTATTTACAAAAACAATTAAACAATTAAACAACTAATTAAACAATTAAAGTTCCTAGTACTTTTTTAACGTATGGTAGTGCGTAAAACATTTTCCTCTATGAAGAGGGACCAAACAAAATTTACATAAGTATCTAGATTCGCTCCTTTTTCCATGGGCGGCACAAACTCTGCAGGCTCTCGTAGGAAATGTTTTCTTTCCACTTGCTGGAATACACGTAGGTTCATGCTGCTTCATGTCACCTCACAACCTTTTGGGTGGATCTTTACAAGGAGCTCTCCTTGCACCCCCAGGGGAAGGGCTGGACAGATTTGTCTCTGGTTCCGGAGAGCCTTCATTATTGTCACCCGTTATCCAGTCTCTTCCCGCCAATAGCAGAAACAGTTTATACTTCATTTTTGCTTGTGGATTGAGGACGTTGTTCCCTCTAAATGAGTTGAAAAGTCCACAGTTTATAAGGTGCAGCACTACTTTTTTTGGTTTTATAATATTCTCTCCCGTTTTTCTATTTTTTTTTCCTGTTGTCGAGACAGAAGTGTCATGGGTCGTTGATATCATTCAGACAACCCGCTTGTCTTTCCATGCTAGGAGAAGAATATCGCCTTTTCTGGAAAATATTATGTCACTTTTCTTCATTCTTGATGTTTTCATTTGCAAATTTGGCGGTATACCTCTACTGTCTTTAATGGACAAGACAGTGTGTTGACATCTAAGGTCCATAACAGATGGCACGTGCAACACGAGAAAACTCGTGAGCGGTCCGAAAGGTGTTTAAACTTCAGGATCCCTCACTTTCATTGGTCTCTTCAAGGCCCTGTGCCTAATTTGATACATTTTCTTAAAGGGTTGCCTCTAAAGTTTTAAAGCTTTGAGCCCTACACAACCTGGATCCACAGCTGTTTTGGAGTCAGATAAAACTTGGCTGTGGGGCTGTATGTGATCCTATATAGTTTTCTTAATTTTCTGAGGCTGCTTTTTAACCTATAAAAGAGATAATCATGTCTACTTTACAAGATTATTTGTGAGGCTAAATTAAATTAAATTTAGAGGCCGGGGGTGATGGCTCACACCTATAATCCCAGCACTTTGGAGGTCAAGTTGGGAGGATTGCTTGAAGCCACAAGTTGGAGACCAGCCTGGGCAACTTAGCGAGACCCCCATCTCTACAAAAAATTAGAAAAATTACCAAGGCATGGTGGTGTGCACCTATAGTCCCAGCTACTCAAAAGGCTGAGGCGGGAGGACTGCTTGAGCCCAGGAGTTCAAGGCTACAGTGTGCTACAGCTTAGGTGCCATTGAACTCCAGCTTCGGTGACAGAGCAAGACTCTGTCTTTAAAAAAAAGAAAACAAAAATTAGAGGCAGTATACTGCAGTGGAACATTCCTGAGTTTGAATCCCAGCTCTAACCTACCTAGCTGTGTGATCTTTGACAACCTCCCTATGCTCTCATTATCTATAGCAATCTCATGGGATTGTTTTTAGGATTAAATTATCTATGCATGGTACATAGTATAATACCTGACACATAATAAGCACTCAAAGTATTATATTTCTTTTTTCCCTATTCTTCTCACTCAACATATTAGTGCATCTTACATGACTCCCCTCTCATTTTACCAGATGTGATGACTGAAGCTCACCACAAATATGATCATTCTGAAGCCACAGGATCCTCAAGCTGGGATATCCAGAATTCTTTCAGAAGAGAGAAGCTGGAACAAAAATCCCCAGATGCTAAGACACTACAGGAAGATCCACCTGGAGTGAGACAAAAGGTCTATGAGTGTCAGGAGTGTGGAAAATCCTTCCGGCAAAAAGGTAGTCTAACATTACATGAAAGAATCCACACTGGTCAAAAACCTTTTGAGTGTACTCACTGTGGGAAAAGCTTCAGGGCCAAAGGTAATCTTGTTACACATCAGCGAATACACACAGGAGAGAAGCCCTATCAGTGCAAGGAGTGTGGGAAAAGCTTCAGTCAGCGAGGTAGTCTAGCCGTCCATGAGAGACTCCACACTGGACAGAAACCCTATGAGTGTGCTATTTGTCAGAGAAGCTTCAGGAATCAAAGTAATCTTGCTGTTCACAGAAGAGTTCACAGTGGTGAGAAGCCCTATAGATGTGATCAGTGTGGAAAAGCCTTCAGTCAGAAAGGAAGTTTAATTGTTCATATCAGAGTCCACACAGGCTTGAAGCCTTATGCCTGTACCCAATGCAGGAAGAGTTTCCACACTAGGGGGAATTGTATTCTGCATGGCAAAATCCACACAGGAGAGACACCCTATCTGTGTGGCCAGTGTGGGAAAAGCTTTACTCAGAGAGGGAGTCTGGCTGTACACCAGCGAAGCTGCTCACAAAGGCTCACCCTTTGACTGTTCTCTTCAAAGGAAGTTCTCTTTATGAATCAAAGGTACAAAATGCTCTGAGATCAAGCAACCTATCTGACTCTATGGAATGAATGGAGAATCTTTCAGAAAGACGATCACTGAGTAAGCAAACTGACTTTTCTCCTTTCCCCCAAATGAATAAGAACAATAAATGTGTCATTTATTATCATTATCATGTATGTTCTGTAATTTCTGTCAGTTTGTTTTAACCTAGTTTCCCAAAGTACCCCCATTAATCTAGTGCCACACTAGAGATTGTTCTGTGTGTGGCAGATACAGATTTTAAATTTGTAATTGACACCACCAGTCTTTTTTTTAAAAAAAAAAAAAAAAGTCAGCCGCTTATCAATCCCAAATTTCTTTTCTTCCCTACATATTCCAATTAATCTTGTTTTACATTCAAGACCACTAGGCAGAATCCATGGGACAAATCTAATTACTTTAATAATCTTATTGAATATTTTGTTACCTGCATGATACCCCCCAATAACCTATTCTAACAATTACTCATGTCCATTGCAAAGGGCTTAGGCTTTTCTTACAAAAGACTCCATTCCAAGCCTGCAAAGGTTTAGAGTTTGTACATTTAGGTATATTTCAGTCCTGCACTCCTAACTGGGATAGAGATAATTCACCTACAACCAAAGGGCAGATGACTACTATCTGTGCCATTTTAAGAATCTTAAACCTATTATGCCCTCTATAAAAGGGACACCTACTTTCTGACAGACACAATGACCTTCACTTCCTCTTTGGCAGCAGTAGCAATATCTTGGGGTTGGAGTCACCTGGAAAGGACATATAAGTGTTCTTATTACTGACTTGTAGTTTGTAATCAATAATGAAGTTCCACTCTCCAACAACACTATCCTCTTCTTCTTACACACACAGAAAGAAATATAACCCACTCTAATTTTCTTTTAACCTCTAAGGGATGAGATTCAAAGACAGTTGGAGAGGAGAAATTGGCTTTGAGGAGAAATTTCTGTTTTTTTCTTTTTTTATCTTAGACACCTCTATAATCTTTCTTAATAAGCATCTATATAATTGAAATGATAAATGATGTAGATGTGTTGTCTTCTTGAGAAGGCATTATTCCATTCTTTCTGGTAGATCCTATAAACTGTAGGTTCTTTAATCTTAAACAGTTTATGATAGCCAATCTTTATTATCTAGAGAATTAAATAATATCAAAGATCTTTGAGCATGAAAACAATTTAGAAACACTATGGATATGTATAATAAGAAAATATTACTCCCAGAAAACTCTAATAGCATTCGAAGACGTATACAAGAATGTTCATCTCATCCTCATTTATAATAGCCACTCACTGGAAATAATTCAAATGTCCAACAATAGATGAGGAATAAACAAATTGTGATATATTCGTACAATGAAATACAGCTCAGCAATAAAAAAGAACAAACAACTGATACATGCAACAATATAGATGAATCTGAGAGCCTTATGTTGAGTGAAAGAAGCCAAACACACACACATACACACACAGAGCATATAATTCCTTTTATGTGACTTCACAGAACAGGAAAAACTATGTATGAGGATTGACTTGATTGGGACACAAGAGGACTTTATAGTGTGAAAAAATGTTGTATATCTTACATCAGGTGGTAGATGCATGGGTTTGAACAACTGTCAAAATTCATTGAACTCAACACTTAAGATCTATGAATTGTATTACATGTAAAGTATATTTCAGTAACCATAAGGCAGTGTAAAAATATTTCCCACAAGTTCTTGGGTACTCATCCCATGAAGAGATGGGGTCTATGTCACCTCCCCTTGAATCTGGACAGGCTATGACTGCTTCAAACAATAGAACACAACAGACATGATGCTACATGACTACCAAGGATAGTTCTGAAAAGCCCTTCATAGGTCTGAGAAGCTTCTGCCTAGTTCTCTTAGGAATCTGGGAAACCAACCACCATGTAAAAAGTCCAACTATCCTGAAACCACTCTAATGGACAAGCTGCATGTAAGTGCTTCAACTGAGCTCCCAGTAAACAGCCAGCATCAACTCCCAGCCATGTGAGTGAGTCATTGTAGGTGCTCAGTCCAACAGAGCCTTTAGATGACTGCAAATCCAGCTGACATCTGACCAAAACTGCATGAGAGATCCAAAAGTGAGAATTTCTTACCTAATTCCTAACATACAAAATCATGAGAAAAATGAAACTTTATGGTTGTATACCACTATGTTTTCAGGAAATTTGTAGCAGCAATAATACAACAACTTATATATATTTTATATATTGTATATTAAAAAATATATTTTTAAGGATAAGCTATTGTAAAAAAAAATCTGGGGAAGCAACTTGATTCTATCTCACTGGTTAAGTCAAAACAGGAAATTGTCATTTATGATTCACCAGAAAGCTTAAGGTTTAAAAATAAACATTCTCTTTGACAAATAGAGGCATGGTATAGATTATATGTGTGTGTGTGTATATATATATATATAAAACCTCAGAATCTCAGATGTGTGTGTATATATACATGTATATTATATATACACACACATATATATATAATCTAAGACTTACGGTTCTGTAGAAAGGGATGAGTAAATAAAGAGTAAATAGGTCAGAAGAGATATCACTGGCCACTGATGATCAACTTAACCTTCAGCCCCTCTCCCCTCCCTGGAGGTTGGGGGCGGATGGTGCTGAAAGTCCCACCCTCTAATCCTGTCTTTGTCTTTATAGTGACCAGTCCCATCCTGAAGCTATCTAGGGGCCTCCAGCCATCAGTCATCTCATTAGCATACAAAAACACTCATCACTCAGGAGATTTGAAAGATTATAAGACTATATGTCAGGAAACAGGATGAAGACCAAATATATACTTCACAATATCACAGGTCACATGCATAAAGCAAAAATTGAAAGAACAAAGGAAATATAGACACCATCAAAATCATAGTTGAAGATGTTGACATCTCTCTCTCAATAACTGGTAAAACAAGTAGGAAAAAATCAGTCAGAATATGGAAAATTTGAATAACACTACCAATCAACTTTATATCATTGATACATTTATGAGACACTACACTCACCAAAAACAGAATAGACATTTTTCTCCAGTGTAAAAGCAACCTTCACCAAGATAGATGATATGCTGGGCCCCAATACAAAGACTTAAATCATACAGAGTATATTCTCTGGCCACTACAGTATGAAATTAGAAATCAATAATAATAATAAAATATCTAGAAAATCCCTCCAATTGTTTGGAAATTAAACTATCCACTCCTAAATAACTCAGTTCAAAGAATAAATCACAAAGAAATTAGAAAGTATTTTGAACTGAATGATAACTTAAATACATGTCAAAATGTTGGCGATGCACCCAGCACAGCTCTTTAGGGGAATTTTGTAGTTTTAAACTGCCTAGATTTTTTGAAAAAACATAAAATCACTGATCTGTTACCCACTTAAAGCACTAGAAAAAGAATTAATCAAAGCAAAGTAAAAAGAAATCAAGATAGAAGAAATCAATGAAACTGAATACCAACAAAGCAGAAGTTAGCTACTTGGAAAGATTAATAAAACTGATAAACCGTAGCAAGACTAATCAAGAAAAAAGGAGAAAAACACAAATTATAAATATAAGGAATATAAGAAAAGATATCAGTACAAATTATGTAGATATTAAATAGCGAAAGTATACTATGAACAATGCTATGTCAGTAAATTCAACAATATAAATGAAATGGGCAAATTCTTTAAAGAACACAATTTGCCAAACTGACACAAGAAGAAATAGAAAATCTAGGTAGCCCTATATCCCTTAAAGAAATTCAATTTGTAATTAAATGACTTCACAAAAGAAAAATCCAGGCTAAAATGTCTTTACTGATAAAGTCTATTAAACATTTTAGTTAAAAAGTAATACAATTCCTACATATTTTTTCAAAAAATAAAAAAGAAGAAAATATGCCCCAAATCACTTCATTAAATTAGTATTACTTTGGTTCCCAAACCAAAGACATCACACACACAAAAAGAAAACTATAGACCAACATCCCTCATGAATACAGACACAAAAATACTTAATATTTTAGCAGCTTGAGTCAAATAATATATTAAAAAATACATCATGATAAAATGTGGTTTGTAAAACTAATATGCCATACAAAAATCTAAATTTTCTCCCCAATATAGCATCATATTCCAAATAAGACAAAATCTGTTATGTCTACCTGGAATTTCTACCATTAAGGAAATGTGTATTTGTGTGTGTGTGTGTGTGTGTAGACAGCCGATCATCATTATCCATGGATTCCATATTTGAAAATATGACTACTTGCTAAAATTCATTTGTAACCCCAAGATCAATACTCACTGTGCTTTTGTAGTCACTCACAGACATGCACAGGACAGTGAAAATTTGAGTTGTGTGACAGACACATTCCCAACTGAGGTCAAACCAAAGTGTCATTCTGCCACCTGTTTCATTTCTCATACTGTAAACAAGTATCCTTTTCATGATATATTTAGTGCTGTGTTTTTCACAGTTTTGTGCCTTTTGTTGATGATTTTGTTGTTTAAAATAACCTCAAGTATAGTGTTGAGGTGCTGTCTACTGTTCCTAAGCATAAGAGGCTGTGATACGCCTTGAAGAGAAAACCTATGTGTTATATAACCTTTGTTCAGGCATGAGTTATACAGTTGTCGATATTAATGAATCAGCAATATATATTAAATAAGGTATCTTTAAACAGAAATGTACGTAAAACAAGGTTATATGTTGATCAGCTGACGAAAACATTGTGACTAGAAGCTTGTAGGAGTCTAATCCTGTACTTCTAGGAACAATGGTTCAGTAGTTGCTAAATCAATGTTCATGGAGACTATAGAACATAACTACTGTGAATGATGCGAATCAACTACATGTGTGTATATACACATATATCCACATACACTTACATATTTATACAGTATAGATTATGTGTTATTTATATAAGTATATATAATACATGAAATATATTTAGAACAAATTAAATATCAAAATGTTAGATTAAGATGTTAGGCTAAAGTTCCTAATGTACACAATACTTTTTTTTAAGTTAAGACTGAGTGAACAAATTCCACTGACATATAGAATTTTCCCTAGTGAAATGAGTATCTGTCTTCCCACTGACTTTCATTATAAGGATCAATGGGCCTATAAGGTGGACTGACCCCCATACAATAAAAATCAGACCAGAAATATTTGACATTAATTTATTTGTAGAAAAATAATTTTTAAAAGAGAACCAATATTTACAGAATGTTTACTTTGTGCTACACACTAAGCTAAGCTTTATATCCTTGAGCTCTCACGGCCAACTTCTTGGATAAGTACTAACTATAATTATCAGGAAACTGAAGTCTAGAGAGCTTAAATAATCTGTGCGGGTCACACAGGTGATGAATAAAGAAGAATCAACTGGTAATTTTAGAACTGAAAAATAAAATAAATTTAAAACTTACTATATGGGCTCAATAGCTGCATGAATATGGCACAAAAAAGAATCAATACATTTGAAGATAGAAAAATAGAAATTACCCAATCTGAATGACAGAGAGAAAATAGACTGAAGAGAAATGAACAGAGTCTCGAGGACCTGTAGGATAATAATAACAAAAGAGCTAACACTGGTATCATTGATGTTTCAGAAGAAGGGGAAGAAAGAGTAAGGCTGAAAAGATATTTGAAGAATTAGTACTGAAAATTGCCCAAATTTGATGGAAGGCACAAACCTCCAGAGTCAAGAAGCTGAGCAAACCTCAAACATGATAAACCCAATGTAATGCATGGCAAGACACATCATAAACAAACTTCAGAAAATAAAACACAAAGAAAAAGAAATGAAATCAGCTAAAAAGAAACAAAACATCATCTATAGAGAATCAATGATTTAATAACAATGGATTTCGCACCAGAAATCATGGGAACCAGAAAGAATTGGCTCACATTTTTCAAGTGCTGAAAGAAAAGAACTCTCAAACCAGAATTTTATACCAGTGAAAATATCTTTCAAGAATGAAGGAGGACTTTAGAGGGAAACCAATCATTTCTTTTAGAAAAAATAAAACTAGGAGAACTTGTCAGCAGCTGACCTACCCTAAGAGAATGGCTAAAAGAAGTTCTTCAAATAGAAAAAATGATAAAGGAAAGAAATCTGAAGCATGAGGAAGGAAGAAATAAAAACAGAAAGAGTACAAACCTGGGTAGATATAATAGATTATGGTTTTCCTTTTACGTTTTCTATACTATGTTAGGAATTGAAGCAAATATTATAACATTGTCTGATATGGTTCTCAGTGTGTGTAGAGGCAATATTTAGAGCAATTATACTCTAAAGGGTAAGGGGAAAGGAACCCTACTGGAGGTATATGCGTATGGTTTATTTCTTTAATGGGATCAACCACACTTAATGATCTACATCTTTACTTTTTTCCCGAAGACTATCCTGGATTTCTTTCTACATTACTTCATTTGGATCTACCAGAATTTTTAATAGATGGACCATAATTTATTTATAAGTTTTGCTACTGACTGATATTAGTTTCTAAATGTTTACTATCACAAACAATGCTGCAGGGAACATCTTTGTAGGTATCTTTGCATGTAAATGTGAACAGTTTTGTAAAATATATTCTTAGAATTGCTAAATTAAGGATATATATTTAATTATTTTATGTTTTCCATTAAAAAAAACATTTCCAGAGCTCATTAGACTTGAAAGTGATGGATTAAACCTAAGCAGACTTTCTTTTAAACAAACTAATGAACCCCATAATCAGATTTTCCTGGGGAAATAAAAGGTGGTGACAAGTGAGATCCAGAAAAGTGCAATGTGACCTGGATCTCCCCAACCATGGGCTGGAGATTTAGCCTAACTCAGTCAGTAAGCCAGATCCTAAGAGTCCTTAGACAGGGTGGTGGTGCATGCGTAGAAACAGAGAATTCAGAAAGGAAAGGAAACAAATACAAAAGTGTGCAAAAATTCAGGAGCAGCAGCAGCAAACTGTCAACACTGGGAACATTATTAATACTTCCATCAACCCCACATGGGCTCTAGGAGTGAACACAAACTGGGATGATGCTTTTGTTAAAGTCCATAAACAGCATACAACTCAATTCCCATATTCAATAATTTATATTGGTTGTGTTATTTGTGTTGTGTATATAAAATATTACATATATATTCTATATTATTCAGTATACTTTTAAAAAGGTAGAATGTTACAAGCAAGGATTATATAGTGTTTATCTTCTGGAGAGACACTCAAGATTGATTTTCATTTTCTTCCTTGTTTCTGTTTTTCCACAATTAACATACATTAATTTTACCTTTAATATACTTTATATGACTTTCCTATGAAAGCTAAATATGTTCCTTACCACATCCAAAGAAGAATACAAGGAAAAGTCAATAAGCTCCCTCCTCCAACCCCCCAGTGTTATCACAGCCACCTCTCCACACATACTGTTGGGTATGTACACTTATGTACCTTTATGCTCTTGCAAATATGTCAAACCACAGAATTTGGATGTATCTTCATCTTTTATTCTTTTTGAAAAAAAAAGGATCACTCTATACCCACTTCTTGGCTGCTTAGTGTTTCTTTTTAAGTTAATAAACATATCTATCTTTACATTTTATTTAATAACATATCTATTACTACAAACTTAGTGATTTGAATAACACACATTTATGATCTCATAGTTTCCACGGTTCTGAAGTTCAGGAGTGGCCTTGCTGGGAACTCTGCTCAGGGTCTCACCAGGCTGCACTCAACGTGTCAACCAAGACATGTTCACATGGGAGTCTCAGCAAGAGAAGATCTCCTCCTGAGCCTGTTCAGGTGGTGGCAGAATTCATTTCCCTGTGGTTGTATAATTGAGAGTCCCACTTTCTTACTGGCTATTGGAGGACATTTGCCCTGAGGTGCTAGGACCACCTGAAGTTCTCTACCACAGCAGTTTGCTTCTTTAAGTCCAGCAGAGGAGAATCTATCTTTCCCGTCTGCCAGGAAAAGTCTTATGCAACATAACATAATCACAGGAGTGACATTCCATCACCTCAGCCACGTGAGAAGCAAGTCTCAGGTTCTACCCACACTCAGAAAGGGGGGACAGCACAGGGCATGACTCATTGGGAGTAACCTTAATGTACTAGTTTTCTAGGGCTACTACAAAAAATACCACAAACTGGTGGCTTAAAACAACAGAAGAATATCTTAAAGTTCTGAAGGCTGGAAGTCCAAAATCAAGGTGTCTGCAGGGCCACACTCACTCTGAAACCTGACAGGGAGAATCCTTCCTTGCCTACTCCAGTATAACCTCATATTAACTATTACAACTACATCTTCAAAGACCCTATTTCCAAATAGGTCATGGTGTGAGATACTGGCAGTTAGGACTTCATCTTATCTTTTCGGAGGACACAATTGAACCCATAACACTTAGGGCGGGTCTGCCACAGTATTAAAAACATTCTTCTGCAGAAATACATATAAATCGAACCTAGTGGTGCTCAAAGTATGGTTCAAGGACATCAGTGTCACCTGAGAACTTAGAATTCAAATTATAAGGCCCTGTCCCAGACCTACTGAATCAGAAACTGCGGACAGGCAGCGGGATGGGAGGGAGAGACAGCAATCTGTGTTTTGAAGGGCCAATAGCCCACTCTTCTCACTGGCTGTACAATCTGACTCTCAGCCCTACTAGCCTCTCCAGGCCCAAAGCTCCCTTCAGGATAATGAAAAGAGTGGGAAGAAAATTCCCAGCAGCACTGGCCTAGGCTACCCTACCCCTGCACAGGGCATCAAGAGAGTATGCGTCCTCCTCTTCCATGCTGAGTTCCTGAGTGCTGGAGTTTCTATTCAAGAATCAATCTCACAGTAGACTAGACTGGTCAATATGGATGAATAAATACATGATTTCTTACCTAATTTTGACTTCAAATCAGAGACAGGAGCACAAGTAAACCTTACCAAAGAGGGCCCACACATACAGATTCAAACGAACACCTTAATCTTCCCTTTTATCATGGACACAAGCCTCTCTCAAGCTCCTTTCCACATCGTTCAGCAAGCTCTAGTCGCCAGATCACTTCACTTGCACTGGGGTCATTATGATGTCATTGCCATAGCATCAGGGACTTAGTGGCAGAATGGAATATGTACAGTCTGGCTGTTACCAGGACTTTTATTTCTGCAGTGCTGGATCTCACTTTACTCTTGGAGAGCCTCATTCCTTTCATTAAAGGCAAGTCACTCCACAATTTTGCTTGCTTTCTAATTTATATCTCTTTCTAAAAGTTCTGGCCAACCTGCCTGTTTTTCTTCTGATTTTACTGATTATGTTCCTTTTATTAATATTTTCTCAGGCCACTCACCTGCCCAGCTTTGCCTTCCTCCTAGATTGCTACTATAACAATACATCTCATTCAACACAAGCTACAGACGTACTGGAACTTGTTTGACTAGTACCAAAACCATTCGGGATGTTTCTTGGGGTTTTGCCTCTACAGGCATCTCATATCATCCTGATTATAACCTGTTCTGACACTATCTCTTCCTGCTTCAAGACGATACCCTCTCCCTCTTAACTCCAACTGTGAATCTCCTGTCTTAACGCTACTGGACTTATTACTCGTCTTTGTAGCAGTCATCTCTCCGCTGGGGTGTTCCCTGAAGATTTTAGTTCCTCTGTCATTACCACTCACTCCAGCACTACTGTTGTAACTCTTGGCATCCTTATAAACGATCCGTTAGTCACTTTCCCTCCTTACTTCCAATGATCTTCCCCTCCATGCGACCAGAGCCACTCACTGCCATCCATAATTACATTTTAAAATTTTTCATTATCAATCCAACAATGAATTCGACTTCAATCATCCCATTTTCTGATTATCAGCTCCTGTCTTTGCACCTCACTGCCTCCAGCAGTTCGTCAGCTGCACCCCGCCGTTCACTGCTCCTGCTACTCTGGCTGCTCCTCACCAGCTCATGCACGTGGCCCTCATTCCAATCACCATGCACCTGCGAACAGCCCTGACTCCCAAACCTCTTGGTCATTTTTTAAGACAGCTTTACTGAGATATAGTTTATATACAATAATATTCACTCATTTTAAGTGTATGATTCAGTTATTTTTGGAACACTTACAGCGTTGAGCAACCATCACCACAATCTAATGTTAGAACGTTTCTACCACACCAACAGCAAAGCTCATCTCCATTTGCAACCATCCACATCACTACCCTCTGCTCCATGGAACCATGAACCCAGTATCTGCTTCTACAGAGTTGCCTTTTTCTGGGCGTTTCATATAAATGTAAATATACAATATATGGCTTCTTTTACCTAGTGTAATGATTTTAAGGTCCATTCATACCGTAGCATGCATCACTACTTCATTCCTTCTATTGTTGAACAGTATCCATTGAATTGGATATAGCACATATTGTTTGTCCAATTACTAGTTGATGAGCATTTGAGTTGTTTCCACTTTTTGGCTATTATGAAAAATGATGCTATGAATATTCACATGCAAATCTTTATGTGGACATACATTTTAATTTCTCCTGGGTGAACCTGAGAGTAGAATCAGTGGGTCATATGGTAAAACTATGTCTAACATTTTAAGAAACTAGAAAACTGTTGTGAAAATGTCATTTTACATTCCCACCAACAATGTATGAGGGCCCAGTTTCTCCACATTCTCTCCCAACACTTGTTATTGGCTGTCTTTTTGATTACAGACATTCCTTAGGGCATGAAGTAGCATCCATTGCATTTTAATTTGCATTTCCCTAATATCTAATGATGTTTTCATGTGCTTATTGAATTTTCATATACAGTCATGGGCCATATAACTTCAATGACAGACAACAGACATGACAGAGGTCTCATAAGATTATAATACCATATTTTTAATGTACCTTTTCTATGTTTAGATACACAAACCCTTCCCATGTGTTACAACTGCCTACAGTATTCAGCACAGTGACACGCTGTGCAGGTGTGTGGCCGGGGAGCAACAGGCTACGCCATGCAGTCTGGGTGTGCAGTGGATACACTGCATCTGGGTTTGTGTGAGTGCACTCTGTGATGTTCACACAATGAGGAGATCCCCTAACAACGCATTTCTCAGAACATATCCCTGTCATTAAGTGACACATGACTATAAATTCTTTGGTAAAATGTCCATTTATAACTTTTTCTATACAGATTTATTGAGACATATGTCACATACTACACAATTCACCTGTTTCAAGTGCATAATACAATGGTTTTTCATATGTTCAGAACTATAAATCACCACACCACATCACCACCAAAATAAATTTTAAAACATTTCATTACCCCCAAAAGAAACCCAGTACCCACTACCAGTTACTCTGTATTCCCCTACCCTCCATCCTCCATCTCTTGGCAACCATCAGCCTACTTTCTGTCTATATATTTGCCTTTTGGGGATATTTCTCATAAATGCAATCACATGATATGTGGTCTTTTATGACTGGTTTCCGTCATTTAGCAGAATGTTTTCAAGGTAACCCCATGTTGTAGCGTGTATCAGCACTTCATTCCTTTTATTGCTGAATAAGATTCCATTGTATGGGTAGACAACACTTTACTTACCCATTCACCAGTTGGTGGACATTTGGGTTGTTTTTACTTAGTGGCTATTATGAATAATGCTGCTATAAACATGTGCACAAGTTTTTAGGAGGGTGGAAGCTTTCATTTCTCTTGGGTATATACCTGAGACTGGAATTTCTGAGTTATATGGTAACTGTGTATTTTACCTTTTGAGGAACCACTAGACCATTTTCCAAAAGGGATAGACCATTTTACATTCTCACCAGCAATGTATGGCGGCTCCAATTCCTCTGTATCTTCACCAACACTTATTATTATGTCTTTTGATTATAGCATCCTAGTGCGTGTGAAGTGGTATCTCATTGTGGTTTTGATTGGCATTTCCCTGATGGCTACTGATGTTGAATATCTTGTCATGTATTTATTAGCAATTTGTATATCTTCTTTGGAGAAATGTCTATTCAGATCCTTTGCCCATTATTATGGGCTTAATTGTGTCCCCAAAATTTTTATTTTGATATCCTAATCTCCAATATCTCAAAATGTGATTATATTTTGAGATAGGTCCTTTAAAAAGGTGGTTAACCTAAAATTAGGTCATTTGGGTGGATCCTAATCCAATACAACTACTGGCCCTATGAGAAGAGATGAGGACACATATACTGAGAGGAAAGACCACATGAAGACACAGGGAGAAGATGAACATCTATAAGCCAAGAAGAGAGACCTCAAAAGAAACCAACCCTGCCACATGTTAATTTCAACCTTCTAGTTTCCAGAGTTGTAAGAAAATAAATTTCTGTTGTTTATGTCATCCAGTTTGTGGTGCATTGTTATGGCAGCCCTAGCAAATGAATACTCCTACTCTTGAAATATCTGTTTATTATTGAGTTGTAAGAGTCCTTTATATATTCAAGATATGAGTCCCTTATTAAATATGTGATTTGTAAATATTTTCTGCCATTCAATGATTTGTTTTTTCACTTCCTTGATCATTCAAATATTTTGATCATTTTTTAACTGTTTGTTCTATTATTGGGTTGTTAGAATTCCTTATGTATTCTGGATGCAATCCTGTATTGAATACTTGATTTGTAAATAATTTCTCCTAGACTGTGACTCTCTAAATGGTATCTTTTGAAATATAAATGGTTTTAATTTGGATGAACTCCAATTTGTTAATTTTTTTCTTTATCACTTATAGTTCTGGTGCCATATCTAAGAAATGACTGCCTTGTAATGTCTCACAAAATGATACCCCAAAATGAAGGCCTCAGAAGCAACTCTCTCTGAACTTCTCCTACCCTCCTATCTCTGGTCCTTCATTGTCCCCCAAGACTAGCATAGAAATGAGAATCCCTCTTCCCCGAGGCAGGTCATACAAACTAGAACCCCTTTTCCCCAATGCCAGCCAAAAAGCCTAAAAATATTTCTTTTTCTCCAACCTTTCTATGTAAAAACTTCCCATAAAGAAATTATCCAACCTACCTTGATTGTAGGCCATAAAACCCCCATTCCAGCGAGGGTCCTGCCCCATATCCAGAAGGAAGGAATGCTGCACGGAGAGGACAAGAAGAAGCCAAACAGACAGGCCTTGCTGGGTTTCCCCACTCAGTGTATTAGCATTAGATCCAATCCTTTTTGTTCAATCATGTTTTTACACAGCTGTCCACACTTTCCTGAACTCATGCATAAAAATGAAGTTTCCTTTGTATCTTTGGGTCTTCATTCTGAAGGTTCCCATGTCACATAAAACTACGATCAAATAAATTTCTATGCTTTTTCTCCTATTTATCTGCCTTTTGCCAGTGATTTTCAGTGAAGCTTCAGAGAGTGATGGGGAAGTTTTCCCTTCGCCACTATTAATACATCCTAAACCAAGAGATTTATAGTTTTAGCTCTTATGTTTAAGTCAATGATCTTTCTTGACTTGATTTTTATGTATGATGAAAAGTGACTAAACTCATCCTTCTTACATGTGCATATCCAATTAGGCCAGCACTTTTGTTGGAAAGACTGTCCTTTCCCCACATTGAATTGCTTTGGTACATTTGTCAAAAATCCATTGACCAACATTGCAAAAGTTTGTCTCTAGAATCTCAATTCTGTTTGATTGGCCTATATGTCTACCTTTCTGCCAGGATCACACTGTCTTGATTAATGTAGTTGTGATAATGCGAAATATATACATTTGATCTTCAACCCTGTTTCCTAGGATACAATTCCTAAAATTCTTAGAATCACCAAAGTGATGTCTTTTTGTATGTTAATGGGTTGACTAATGGCTAGAGGCCCCTAGGTAGCTTCAGGATGGGGGCTGGTCCCAGAAAGACCAAGGCAGGATTAGAGAGCTGGAGCCTGGCTTGTACCAGCCCTTCCCACTCCAGGACACAGGAGGGAGAGAAGGGAGCAGGTGTTTTAGGTGGTGAGAACAATGGGAAGAAGCCACCCCAAGGTGGACATGAGCCTCTGCAACCTAGTGAAGTAGGAGAGTCCAAGATGACACAGAGTGTGTTGGAAGAGCAGGAGAAGAGATTTATGAGTGGAGACTACTAGGTTTGTGAAGCAGAGAAATTTGGGCTTGGGGTGGTGAGAAGCCACTGAGCTATTGGAGCACTGGCAGGGGGGGAGTTGCAAGAAGTGTGGGGGCAGCTGGACTGCGCAGAAGCAAGCATTGGGGAAGACAGCTCTCCCAGCACCTTTCCCACAGCTCTGATGGGAAGGCAATGTAGCATGGGGTTTGTTGTTATTCTAGAACATTGTTGCCCAGTTCCATGGACCATGCCTAGTCTGTCAGTGAGGGGTGGGGCAACAGGGAGGCCAAGGATAGCTCAACCCTGGGGGACCGTCTGGCTCATTGAACTGCCCAGCATGCGCCATTCCTCAATCTCCTCCAAACTGGTGCTGGCTTCACCAATGTCAGTTGGAGATGACACCATAAGCCTAGTCCACACTCTAGTCTCCCAGCATTCTCTACAGTATCCTGCACCTTGACAATGCAGTTTGTTGGAGGGGGCATTTTGTGTAGGAAGTGCAGCATACTGTTTTCTGGGAGCTGGAAAGGTATGCATTGTCTTCTTTGCTGCTCCTGCCCTGGTGGCACAGCTCTCAATAGTGAGAATGTGGGCTAGGTGCTGATGGCTTCACAGCCTGTCTCTCTACCCAGGCATTTCCAACTGAGACTCTGCCCGGGAAACCAGGATGCCTCCAGACCACAGGAGAATGAATTCTCCATTCTCTTTCCTGCTTCTTCTTAGCCCAGGGCAGTTCAAACGCAGCCTCCCTCAGGAAGCCTGCCCTGATAGCTCCACCTAACTAAAACACGTATTTTCTTTGTACACATGTTTAGTGCTAAGTGATTGTCAATTCAGCAAATCAGTACACGTGGTCTTAACGCAGGTCTTTAGTGGATCTGGAGAAGAACATGTGAAACGGATGCCTTATCTTTTAGTGAGGTTACAGACCTCCTGAGGATAGGGAGTGACTGCAATTCCTCATTTGTGCCACGTCTTACATATGCTAATAATTAAGAAATTTGACCATGTAGAAATTTGGTTTGGTTGGCCTTTGTGATAACAAGAGTCTCTTACTTAACACTAGAGCCTCCCTTTTTCATTCTAGGCACTTCAAAAGAAAACACTCAGTACAACCATTTCATGACTGCTAAGTTGCTCAGTTTGATTAGTGGTGAGATTGTTTTTCACATTGTTCATCTTCATTTCATGTTGAAATATAATTGTTTTGTGGTTTGATTTAAAAGCAAAAAACCTTGTAGTATAGTTTGAAGTAGGAACCCTGGTTTTATCCTGCAGCTCTTGGCTTATACAATCCAATTAAAAATATCCCCATCTGCTAGAGACTTATTTTTGTTAGAACTTAAAACATGCTCAGCAAAGGTGAAGGCGTTTTGGAGAAGTGCAGTGTGGCTAGGAAAATAGAGGGAGGGGAGGAAGCTGAACCAGGACCTGTCAGTGTTCTGTGATGACTCGGGACCAAGAAAATCTCATTTGAGAGGCATCTGCTGGGTGTCACATGTTGAGGACTCAGGGGCTAAAAGAGCTAACTTGAAACTACCCCTACAAAGTAGAAGGTGGTGTGGACACCCGGGATGACTGTCCTTTGTTGGACTCGGCGGCGTCCCCGTGTGCCAGGGGATCTCCAACTGAAGCACATGTGGAGGATGTTCAGACACAAGGACCGCTGGCCCCACTCCCCGGGGAGCTCCTGGTGCAGCGGCCGGGAGGGCTGAGAGTTTGCATGGTGAACAAGCGTCCAGTTGCCACTGGTGCTGCTGGCTGGGGCCCTTTGAGGAGCACTGCTTTGTGCCAACACCAGTGGGAGGGATGGGCAGAGGCCATGCCCCTGTGTCACACAGCCTGGGGTTTGCACCTTGTTTCTGCCATTGGGCAGTTAGTTCAAGGCACGTGGCCCCTCGATGCCTCACTTTCCTCACCTGTAACACCCACTGGGCAGGGTTGTTAGGAGTTTTAAAAAAGATAATGGGTGTCAAGTTCTTGGCATACAATAGGGCCGAATAAATGATCGTTTTCATTATGTTCCGGGAGACCAAGTCTGGGTTGACATGCCAGGTGAGCTAGTGCACACAAAGTCCCATTGAGCTTAGGTTTTAAGAAGACCCTGCCTGTCACCACCAACAACTGCCTGGAGTGGCCTCACTAGTCAGCTCTCCATTGGACACCAAACCGAGCTCAGACCTCTTCACGGATAAACCGGTTTCTCAGCTCTTTCTTCCCAAGGGAGAGGCTCAGAGCACAGCAGATGAAGTGGAGTCAAGGGATGGGTGGTCCCTGACTCCATTCAAGTCCTCTGCCAGTGGCCAAGATATGAGTCATTTCTTCTCTCTGGGCCTTGGTTTCTTCCTGGTAAAATGGGAGGGCTCAGCTACTAATAGCTGACCATCCAGGGCATCTCCCAGCACCGTGACTCACGACTGGGGGCTGACAAGAACAATAAACATACTCAGACGACACTCGTCTTGGGATGCAGCACAAAGGCTGGATGGTGTGGGGTTGAGGGTGCAGGAGACGGAGCCATCCTGCCAGGCTTCAGACCTCTGCCATGGATTAGCTCTGTGGCTGTGGGCAAGCTACCCAACTTCTCTGTTCCTCAGTGCCTTCACTGGTACACATTAACAGCACAGAGTTGCTGCGCAGGTGGAACAAGATTTTGTATGTGAGGTTCTCGGGACAGTGCCAGCTGGCACACAGCAAATGCTTGATATAAGTGAGCGGTCATTATTATGTGTCATGGTCCACTCAGTCGCTAAAGTCTGTCCTCAAAAAGCCCAGGAGACGATGACTCCCTGAGTGCCCCTCTGAGAAGTCCCCCTTCAAAGAAAAGCCAGTTGCAGGCACAACTGAATATCTCACAAGGACAGAGGCCCCTCCAGAGGAGGGCCTGCGATCCGGAAGGGCTGGGCGTGGGTATGTTCCTGTGTGTAAAAGCCCGATTTCTAGGCTGTGGTGACCCAGCCTCCCCCAAAGGGAGGCTCAGCCCTGGACTGGTTCCACCCACACTTGGGGTCCCAAGATCTCCAGATACAGGAGTAAGTGGGTCTCGCACTCTCCTATTTACTGCTCAGGAGAGTCCTTTGTTTATCTGGGGTGGGGCACCAGAGTGGTGAAAGATCAAGACCTCCCAAAAGGCACTACTTCTAGAAGAGACACTTCCCTCCATCCCCTAGGCTGGAGCAGTGCAAAGGCTTCCACCTCCCCCTGCCCTGGGCGCTCTCCGCCTCCTCCAGGCCTGCCTGGGGCCGCACGTGCCCAGCCTGCACCACCTCCTCCTGGACTTTTCAGAAGTAAGGACTCAGTTCTGAGATGACACACGGCACCACGGGCGGGACATTCTCAAATCATTTCTTCCTAGAGATGAAAGGCCAGAGCCTTCTAGGCTGCTGAGTTTGACAATCTGTCTTCACTTCTAAATGTCCCCTAAGAAGAACAAATCTGGCCAACACATCTCCACGGCAATGACATAGTGAAATCTGACCCAAACGCCAAACTCTGACATGTCTCAGAATTGAACAGAGGATGGAGCAGACACAGAGGAGGGAAGGGACACCCAGGAAACTTTCTTCTGGCAGCCCGGCCCCACGCTGCCCTCCATGTATGTGCATGGCAGCCGAAGCCCTCTATGTGCCTGTGAGTCACGCCAGAAAATGTCATCCAGGCCAGAAAAGAGACTACCCACAGCCAGAAGGAGCGTCCCCCACCCTCTGGCCTTCGAACGGCTGCAGCGAGCGTTTCAGGAGGAGAGGAGAGCAGAGCCAAGTTCCTGCAGTGTGGAAGCAGAGAGGGAGAAGCCTCCAGCCTAGAGGATGCCAGGCTTGGCTGTGCCTGGTGTCCACAGCCACCTGCCACCGCCCATCCCTCCTCAGCATCGGGAGAGGCCTCCTTAGACCACAGGAGGGGCCCGGAGCCACCCCCTTCCCCGCAAAGCCCAACAAGTCCCAGCAAGTGAGCTCTTGCTGTCTGCCGAGGAGACCTGACTTCAAACCAGACCTGAGATGCTCCAGGCGTCCCTGTGTTGGGGGAGTGGGATGGGGGCTCTAAAGCCCGTGCTTTTGAGGGGGAGAGGCAATAAGAGAAATAGCTAATGTCTGCAGAGAGCGTCCCATGCCAGGCTCTGACTTAAGCACTCCAAAGCACGTTCTAGACATTTAATCTGCAGGAGGCAGCACTATTATCACCATTTTACGAATCAGGAAACAGGCTGAGTTCTCCCTTACAAAACAGACCAACAAGCAAACCTTCGCGGTGGACACTGGGCTGGGCGTGGCCTTGGGAGCTCAGATGCCTTCTAGCGTGTGTGACAAGGCCTGGCAGAATGTGCGCCTGCGTGGTGGGGTGGTCTGCGGATATAAGACATGCAAGGATGGAGATGGGAGCTTCCAGGGGCTCTGAGGGCACGACTCTGGGAGCAAACGTCACCGCCTGGATGCTGCTCCTGTCTCGCCCGCTTCCACCCCCAAAGGGGCTTTCTGCTTCACCCTGCCTCATTGGACTGCCTCAGTCTCCCAGGGGATGGCTGGTTTATGTCCTTTTCTTTGGCAAACAGTTTTGTACAGAACAATGCCACTTGCTGAATGTCACCAGACAGGGCAGGGAGCGGTGTGAGGAATCCCTGTGAAGCATTCTAGGCCTGGACAAAGCGTCAGAAGGCAACGCGGTCAGTGTGTGTGTCTTCCCTGGTGGGAGTAAGGAAGAGGCGGCTATTCTGGAAGGCTCTAGGCTGGCTGGAGTATCCCGGCTCCCCTGCCAGAGCCTGCCTCTTCCTGCCTCTCCACCTGCCCCTGGCTCTTTGCAGGGGAGGCCCTCTCCAGCCCGGAGACAGGCGACCCACAGACTTGGGGCGGGACGGGGGTCCTCTCTGTGGTGCCACGTCAGCCTGCCTCGGAGCCCAGGGCCCGCGTGGCTGCGGAACAAAGCACAGGGGACCGAGGCTCAGCTCTGCACTCAGCCCTGCCCTCGCCCAGGGTGCCAGGTGGAGGCCCCCCTGGCCTCCTGCACTCTCCCCTTGCTCCTCCTTCTCTTGTCCCCCCAATGACACTGTAAGCTCCTGAGACTTACAGATGTCACACATACACATGGGAGGCCCAGTGCAGCCCCAAGCTCAACACACAGTAGGCACTCAATGTTTGTAGAATGAACAATGAATGGCCAGCATGCTCCCCATGATCCCTGGCACCCCAGCACTGTCCTGGAGCCTGAGGGCTGCTCTGGCAGGATGACAAAGCAAGGCCCCAGTGCCGAGGGCAGGTGATCCCCCACGACACCAGTGTGCTGCAAACGCCCTAGAAATAGGAACACTAAGGGATTCACAGGGCTTGGAGGGGCCTCTGAGATCCCACTGCCCAACCCTCTCACTTGACAGACAGGGACACAGGCTTAGAGAGAAGGGACTTGCCAATGCTACACAGCACGCAGGAGCAGAGCCAGGGTTGCAATCTGGGCCATCCGTCCTGGGTCGGGTGTTTCTCTGCCCCACCGCACAGCCTCCCCTGGCATGGTGGTGGCAGGAGTCCAGCCCTGCCCAGCCGGGCAGACCCCGCCTGGCCTAGCTCCCTCCTTAGCAGGGCTGTGGCCACAGGCTCAGTCTCCCAGGGGGGATGCCAGTTAGTTTTCACTGTGCCGCTCAGCAGAACCGGGCTAGGGAAAAACTGTGTTCCCAGCACTGCAGGTCAGTGTGGGCCTGGCAGATTGCACTCCAGGGCTGGCCCCACAGGGACTGGGAGGGGCAGAAGAAAGGGACGGCAGTCAGGGCCTGCCCTGCGAGGCCGAGTCACTCCTGCCCTGAGCAGAGACACAGCAGGGCCTGCAGTGGGGCAGCAGGAGAGGAGGAAGCCACAGGGCCCAGCACCTCTCTTCTCCCTGGAAGGAGCAGAAAGGGGACAGAGGCAGGGAGGAGGCAGGAAGGGGGGAGGTAGGAGAAGGAAAGGAGGGAAATGTGGTCTCTGTCTTTCTGTGTCCTGAACTCAGTTCCTGGGGCAGCCCCACAGGGTCCCCACACAGCAGGGCTGGTAGGAAAGGGAAGAGGCGCCCAGGGAGGGGGAAGGAAGGGGTGAGAGGGAGACGCAGCCCACTACTCAGTTCTCCTTCCTCCTCACAGCCCTCGACAGACCAGTTCCAGGACAACAGACAGTCCGAAGCCACCAAGACTCAGTGGCAGGAACTGGCTTCTGCCCAGCTCAGGGCCATCCTGGGATTTCAAAGTCCCTGAGGCAGATCCAAGCCCTTGCTCTTCTAACTGCACCCAGACAGCCACCACGTTAGCGGATTTAGGGGTGCGACAGAGATTTCAGAGGGTGACTGGTCCACCATGCACAATCCACACCACTCACAGGCCTGGAAACACAGGCCCAGAGGGCAGGGACTTCTCCACATGGTGACACAGCACCAAGGCTGCTCCAGAGACTGAAGCCAAATCTCTGTGCCCCACGCCAGGGACGCTGGCCACAGTAGGCCGCTAGGTGACTTCTGAGCTTCCAAACCCTTTCATGGACCCTGGCCACTTAGAGATAGGAAGCTGGAAAGGAATTTTCACTTGGCAGTGGGAGCTGAAGATAAAAGGTAGAGGGATGAAAGTTTGGGGTAATCAGAAACTCTGAGCCAGCTGAGGAAGTCGGATTGTGGCTCCATCTGGCACCTGCCCGAGCAGGAGAATGAAAAGACAGGGCATTTGCTTGTCAGTGAGGTTCCTGGAGCTGTCTTGAAATCCAAGTCGCCTTGCAGTTCTAGTCTGCAAGAAGTCCCACCTTGTCATCAGCTTCTGTTCTTGCTGTTCCCAGATAGACTCAATTCTTTTTTATTTATTTTTTCAGCATATTGTGGGGGTACAAATGTTAAGGTTACCTATATTGCCCTTGCCCCCGCCCCTCGAGTCAGAGCTTCAAGTGTGTCCACCCTCCAGCTGGTGCACATCACACTCATTATGTATGTGTATACCCATACCCTCCCCCCCCACCTGCCCGACAACTGATCAATGTTATTCCTACATGTCCACTTAGGTGTTGATCAGTTAATACCAATTTGCTGGTGAGTACATGTGGTGCTTATTTTTCCATTCTTGGGATACTTCGCTTAATAGAATGGGTTTCAGCTCTAGCCAGGAAAATACAAGAGGTGCTATATCACCGTTGTTTCTTATAGCTGAATAGTACTCCATGGTATACATATACCACATTTTGTTAATCCACTCATGTGTTGACAGGCACTTCGGTTGTTTCCACATCTTTGCAACTGTGAATTGTGATGCTATAAACATTCGAGTGAAGGTGTCTTTTTCATAGAGTGACTTTTGTTCTTTTGGGTAGGTGTCCAGTAATGGGATTGCTGGATCAAATGGTAGATCCACTTGTATTGCTTCAGGGTATCTCCATATTGCTTTCCACAGAGGTTGAACTAGTTTGCAGTCCCACCA
>VBSM01003210.1:1642617-1659177 GCA_008086735.1 Cheirogaleus medius
CTTCTGGAACATCATCATAACTCTCCAAACCCCGAATTCCATCTTGAATTTCTTTCGACTCTATTTCCTTTAGAACCATTGGCCCCAATCTCTGATGTCGAGCCATAGAGCTCTCATGGGGCAGATGAGAAGGGCTGCTCGTCTTCTTTACTGCTTCTCAATGAAATGCATGGGTTGTGCAGATGCGCTGTGTAGCCACGCCCATCACTAGGTCTTATTTTCGGAGTAGGGCTTCTGTTGTGCAAATGCTTAGAAATCCTGCTAGGGCTTATTTTATGGGTAGGTCTTATTTTTGGGAAAACACAGTATTTAAATAATTTAAATTTATTTAGTTAAATTTAAAAATGTAGTTATTTCATGAAATCATTTTAAATTTAATTGAGTTAGATATGCTAATGTCAATTTTCTGGTTCTGATCTCTGTACTGTGGTTATATGTAAGAAGTGAACTTTCAGGGAGTCAGGGTGAGGAATGTATGGCAACTATACTATTGACTTGGAAGAGAGAAACCTGCCCTACCAATCATGAAACCCTCTGTTCATGGTGGTGCCTTTCAAATATGAAGTGGAATTTCCCAGACCTCAGAGATTCCTGGGTGGGTGTGGGGCTCCGTGGGAATCTAAGGGAGGAGTACCTGGGCTCCTTTCCTCAGCACCTGTCCTTCCTTCACAAAAGTGTCAGACTCACTTGTGTAGCCACAACTCCTCTGCCTCTCAGAACCCAGCCGGCTTGGGGAAGGTTCTACCACCAGCATCCTTTCCCCTGTCGCAGCCTCCCCAAGGGGTTCCTTTCTCTCTGGGAAAGTGGTACTCTCTGAGATGCCACACCTCTGGACTTCCTAGGCACCATCTGCCCCTACTTTCTTCACTTCCCCAGTTCTGCGTTCTCACACTGAGGGTCCTCTCCTTGTTCCTCTACTCCTGGGAATGAGCATTGCTGGCAACAGCCAAGACCGCCCCCCCCCCACTGGGTCCCTCCTGTGCCCTGTTCTTCTGCCTTTCCCTGGCTTCCTGCATCGGTCCTGCTGGTGTCACCTGTGTTTGGGTTTGCACATCTTCCCAGCTTCCTAGTTCCTCTGAAGTTAAATCTGATGTGTGTGTTGATGGTGGGCTTATCCTCTTTTTTTTCCTCCCTTCCTTCCTCCTCCTCCTGCTCCTCCTCCTCCTTTTCCTTTTCCTTCTCTGTCCTCCTCGGTGCCCTGTAGAGTTCCAAGAAGGAGAAATGGGACAATTTAGAATTACGCAATTGCCATGTTCCCACTGGACCCAGCAGTCTGGCTTGGGGAGCCGGGATTCTCTGTGTGCTCCTCCACAGCAGCTTGCCACCTGCCTCCTCGCTGCCTGTGGCCTCTTGGACGCATCCCCTGGGCTCCGTCACCCTCTGTCCCTGGTTGAATTCAGACAATGGGGGATAATACTGTCTGGAGACTGGAGGGGGGAGAAGAGGTTGTTACTGCCTAGCTCCTTCCTTGCTGAGCGTGGTGTGGCAGCGGCCACGCCCCTCCACTGGCGGCTGCGGCTCTTGCCTGGAGATCCCTCCTAGGGTCCCGGCTCTCGTCGGGGTCTGTGGACACCTCTACTGCCCCTCCAGACCCAGAGAGATAACAACTCCCACTATTGCTGGTCCCCAGGTGCTTCACCCTCTCTCAATGGTGTCTTTAACTCTGTCCACACCTCTGTGAACAGTCCCCTTTCTCAGGTACCCATTTGAGTATGTCTTCTGGTTTTCTCCAGGACCCGGACTGACACCGTGGACGCTGCTGGGCAAGTCTTGCTCTGGAGCGTGGTCAGCTCGTGCAGGATCCGGGGCCCAGAGCGCACTGTGGGCTCAAGTCCACGAAGCAGAGGTGGGAGAAAGCACAGGCGGGACGGACTCTCACAAAACTCACGACACCTGTGACGTCCGCAGTTTAAATCACACAAGAGATCATCATGCTTCAGAAATGAGATGGCCCTAAGTTTTTAACTGTCTGAAATGAACGATTTGTTTTTTGGAAATGATAATTGCTAAGTTGGCAAGTTGCTGTCTGCAAACGGGCTCTCCTCAACTTGGTGACTCAGCCCCTGCCCTTTGCCAAACTGGGTTGTGGGCAAATTCCACTTGCAGAATTGGTCTGCTCCCGTCAAAGCCAGATTCTCCCTGCCCGAGGGGAGGCACTTGACCTTCTGACTCAGGATATGCTGACTTGGGTGCCTGTGTTCAGGGACAGCTCCCTTGGGTTCCAGTGTGGGCTGGGCCTCTTCCAAGATGAGACGATGGAGGGCGGAGGGCAGAGAGCAGAGGGCGGAGGGTAGGCACCCGCTGGGTAGACCCCACCTGAGTCATCTTCAGCCTCATCCAGGCAGGTGAAGTTGCTCCCTGCTGGAGTCACCAAGCCCAGCCCTCAGACCAGAATCTATCCACAGTTAGGAGGGTCTTGGGCTAGCCCAGGTTCTTCGGCTAGAAAGGGGTCCAGCCCTCAGGGGTCTGCCTGCTGAGGTACACAGGCTGGGTTGGGCTGGGAGGATGGGGCACTGGTCACAGCTAGGGCTGGAAGGCCAAGAGGGACCAGAGCTGGGCCAGAGCACGAGAACCTAGGGCCCGAGTCTGGTCCCGGGCAGCCCGGTCTCTCCAGGCGTCTTGCCTCCTCCCTGTCAGGCATTTGGGATCCATGTGGGGATCCAGCCCTGCCAGGAGACCAGGGGCTGTGGTGTGCTCATTGGAGTCACGGTGCTCACTGCAAGGCAACGTGTTAAAGAAGGGCAGGTGTCAGGGCAAGGGACGGTGTGGAGGGGGCAACAGCAGCCCATCGGGGGCAAAGGGCGGTGGTACGCTGAGGCTCTGGGGAGCCAGGATCTGGACTGGGCACTGGGCCAGAGTCTTGCTGAGTCACCAAGCCCTGACGAGGGCCTGTCTGGGGCTGCTGAGCTCCTGAGAGAGGGAACTAGGAAGAACACCCCAGGGTGGGGGCTCGCAGGGTCTGGAAGCCATCCCAGAGGTAGTAGGTGACATCTGTCAGGGGAACAGGTGCAGGGAGGACCCCTGCAGGGGTGGGGGGACATATGCAGCAGCAGAGGAAACAGAGAAGGAGTTTGACAGGTCCAGGGGTCCCTCAGCCCAGTTCCCACCAGCCATGTCCCGGAAGCACTCCCCACCGCCTGCAGTGCTGGCCTGATGCCCTGGGTGGAACACTCTGGAATTCGGCTGGAACAAGAAGAGGACAGGGTTGTCTGGACCTACTTGAGCTCCCGGGCACCCCAATTTTATGGCCCTTTCTGGGTCCATAGGATCATACATATACATATACATATTTGTAAAGCGTATAAGAGTCAATTATTACATTCTTTTTCTTGGATGCCCTCTCCAAATTGTTCACACCCTAATCCACCCCTGCCCGAGGGAGATGGCCCCATGGCCTGTGACCCAGAGGTCCTTCTGCACCCACTGCCCACCCCAGGGTGCCAGCCATAGCCCCAGAGCCCCCCAGCACCGTACAGGAATGTGAGAGGGCCTCAGCTCCGAGGTAAACACTAATTAGGCCCTGCCACACCCAGGATGGCAGCTCTGAGGGATAAGGGAGGCTGCATGGAGGGAGGTGGCCTCAGACTCTTGCCCCAGGCCTGGGCCTTCTCGCCTCGAATCCTGGCCAGCAGGGGTCACTTCCCCCAGCCCTCTGGCTCCAAAGCAGTCTCATGCCCCAGCTACCTCCTGTCCCACCCCACTGGTTGGTTGGGGCTCACTGCCAAGGGATACCTCCCTAGCACCTCAGTGACAAGGGCAAGGGAACAGGTGTTTATTAAGAGATTGCATGCTTTGTCCCACCCAAAGCATGCAAGTGACATAGCCAGGAAGTCATGGATGGTTGTCCTCATTTTATAGATGAGGAAACTGAGGCTCAGGTTTGGCTAGTGACTAAGGGACGCAGTATGTGGCAGGTGGCTTGAGGCATCTCTGTCCATCCTAAGTAACTAGGGAGCAGCCTGGTTCCCTGCGAATGTGATGTGCCAGGAGCCGGTGCAGCTGCTTTCTGGGGACTTCCAGCTAGGGCCAGAAGCACCTCCCTGAGTGGTGGTAGCATCCTCTGTCTACTCCTCCAGGACCCCTGGCGGGTAGGGGGACACTGCTGACCTCACAGAGCCTCCCTGAGAGGCCGGGGCCCCAAGGCGCAGAGAAGGTCGGGTTCCCTCATTTGCCGGCTGCCCGGCACTGGGCCACTCGCGTGCTTGAGTGAGTGAGAATCAGCTGACCGGCAAGCCAAGGTGACTACACTTCTGGTCATTGCTGTGTCCTTCTCTGCCCAGGACAAGGCGCTACCCTGAGCACCACACCTGCCCACCAAAGCCGCAAAGCTGCTCTGCAGGGCCAGGGTCCTTGGCATTTGGGGGGCCATGGCCCCCCTCCACTTGTGCTCCTGGCCCAAGGGACTGCCCAGGTGCCCAGCCCCATAGGACCTCCAACTCCTTGACTAGGCCACACTGGGGACCTGAGCAGCAGGCTGGAAGTCCCAGGCCTCGTCACCAGGTACACACTAGTGCCCAGGCTTGGGGACCTTAGGACCTGAGGACTGGCAGGGCTACTGTCCCCAAGTGCTCTCATCCATCAGAGCACTCAGGACCCCTGCCTTGGGGAAGGGGCATGTCTAGAGCTGGCCTCTCCTGTCCAGCCTCAGCCTTGCTCCCTGTCCCTGTCCTTCACAGGGTCTCTAGGACATGGGGTGCGGGGATCTCATGCTGCCAGAGGGGCAAAGCTGCCACCCCACCTCTGGGCCGGCTCCACCCAGCCTCTTCCTGCTGCCACCGCCTTTGCTGACTCACCTGCCCAGCCTCCTACTGGGCTGGGGCGGGGGCTTGGTGCCCCAGAACCCAGAGAGGCAGCAGAGGTGTCTATAAAAGCAGGTTGGACCAGTCCCGCACATCCTACTTGGCTAGCGCCAGCAGCCACACAATGCTCGGAGGACTGGGGAAACTTGCCGCTGAGGGCCTGGCCCATCGTACTGAGAAGGCCACTGAGGGAGCCGGTAAGGACCCTGGTGCTCTTTTCTACCTGGGCCTGTCAGAAGCTGATCCCAGCAGGCAGGAGAGGGCCTTGGCCCCGTGGGGAACCCTGCCCACCAGCCCCACCAGGACAGGATGCAGCTGGGGGCGCAAGCCGGGAGGGCAGCTCAGCGTGAAGCGGGTGCTGCAGCTCAGGCTCAGCCTGCCCCTGGGGTCTGTGGCTGAGGGCCAGGCAGGACCAGCCCAGAGGAGGCTCCTGGGGACAGGGGGCAGCCCAAGTCCTGGGTGAGCAGCTGGCAGCTTGGAGTCTTCCCTCTGGAGACATGGGGAGCCCTTCTGTGTCAAAACAGCCTCTCCCGAATAACCTATGCAGAAAAAGGAAGATGGATTTTTATTTTTACCATAACTTTAAAGTTTCAAATATTTCTTCATTAAGAAGCCACTAAGGCCGGGCGTGGTGGCTCACGCCTGTAAAAATCCCTAGCACTCTGGGAGGCCAAGGCGGGAGGATCGCACAAGGTCAGGAGTTCGAGACCAGCCTGAGCAAGAGTGAGACCCCATTTCTACTAAAAATAGAAAGAAATTAATTGGCCAACTAAAAATATATAGAAAAAATTAGCCGGGCATGGTGGCGCATGCCTGTAGTCCCAGCTACTCGGGAGGCTGAGACAGAAGGATTGCTTGAGCCCAGGAGTTTGAGGTTGCTGCAAGCTAGGCTGACGCCACGGCACTGTAGCCCGGGCAACAGAGTGAGACTCTGTCTCAAAAAAAAAAAAAAAATGAAGCCACTAAGTCTGATCCTGTTCAAAGTCAAAAAAGACATTTTCAATTTCTCCCAAGTCCCTGGAAACCCATTTCGTATGCAGAGGTGCACGCTGTATGCGGGAGGGCTCGCTCTCCTGTCGGACATTACTGGGAGAAGTTCGTGCTGGAGTTAATGGCTGCAGACATGTCCTTACCTCATTTGTAACTCTGCAGCCGGTGTTGACCACTCCTTTAATGTTTCACTAGCCCTCTAGCTTTGCATTATTTCCATTTTATAGATGAGGGAACCAAGCAGTGGAGGGTGGAGTAAGAATTAGAACCAGTTCTTCTGACTCTGAAATCTTTCTGATCCAGCAGCCTCCCACCCACACCTTACACAACCAGAGGAAGGCAGAGAAATCCCTCTTATTGGAGGAATTGCCTTGGGGGACTTAGTTTTGTCGGAGGAGGCTTCAGGATTTGACCCTAGGCAGGAGAGCCGGCACATCCTGCCAGGCTGTGACCAGGCAAACAGGCCTGGCCTGGGCTCCGGGCCCCAGCTGGCAGGAGGGCCGGCTTGTTCCAGGCCCGCCAGGCAGGAGCAGAGCCCCGTGTCCCAGCTGGGCTCACTCAGCTGTCTCCCAGCGTCTCTGAAGGAAGCCGGCTGGGGGTCCTTCTCGTGAACCAGCCCATCCTGGCTGGGGGCAGCATCCCAGAGCCCCACCCTGGATGTCTAGAGGCGCCTAGGCCTGCAGGCCTGCAGGTGCCCTCACTCTGGACTTGTCTCTTTTCAGTTCATGCCGTGGAGGAAGTGGTGAAGGAGGTGGTGGACCATGCCAAGGAGGCTGGAGAGAAAGGTGAGGCGGGCGGGAGGCCAGTGGGGAGGCAGGGAAGCTGGGTGCTGAGGCCAACTCCTTCTTTGACTAAGCAGGTCAAACCCTGCCCTGCTGCTGCGTCCTTTCAGTTGGTGTGCAATAATCCATGCGCCTCTGCGGCCACAGAATCTGCTCTGCATTAGGGCTCCATCCAGTTAGTCTTCTCTGTGGAATGTTAAGAAGACAAGGTCACAAGACTATGTGATAGCGTGCTGGGACAAAACATTTAAGATATAAAATTGTATGTTTATGTAACTACATATTTATATAAAGATTATGTGTGTATATGTGCTGTGAATAGGACTATGTAAAAAGCATATGTATGCCCCATTCGTTTTCAACAAAGTAGATTCCAGATGGATCAAGGACTTAAATGCATGAATTTATTAAATTGTTAGAGGACAATTATGTTAAGTCAGGCTGCTATAGAGAAATACCATAAACTGAGTGGCTTATAAACAACAGAAATTTATTTCCCACAGTTCTAGAGGCTAGGAAGTCCAAGAGTAAGGCGGGTGTCTGATGAGGGCCCCTTCTGGTTCCTAGATGGCGACTTCAAGCTGTGTCCTCGCATGGAAGGAGCCAGCTGGCTCTCCGTGGTCTCTTTCGTAAGGGCACTAATCCCAACCTCTGAATACCATCATATTGGGGGTGAGGATTTTGACATGTGAACTTGGAGGAACACAAACAGTTCATACCATAGTAACAGCACAGGAGACTATAATGCAATCTCAGGGATGGGAGGATCTTTTCAACTACAGCAGAAATTCCAGCAGCCATAAGGAAATATTAGGTAAATTTGACAATATAAAACTTCAAAATTTTCCTTAGTAAAAAATACTCCACCAAACTATAAACCAATCCAAAAGAAAAATCACAAACTGATGAAAAATATTTGTAATAAAAATGATAATCCAATGTAAAACCCAATATAAAAATGGCCAAAAGATTCAAGCAGGCAGTTTGCAGAAAGATGAAGGATAAGTAGTCAATACACCCGTGAGCAGATGCTCAGTCTCACTCCGCTGCAGAAATGCAAGTTGTGGGCGAGTAGACCAGATCTGAATTCATTCTGCTAGGAGCGCTGCCGCCCTCGGTCCCGCTGGGCTGCTCCAGGGACCTGTCCAATAAGACAGCCACATCCCACAGCCACTCCAGGGGACGCTAGCTCAGTGCATGGCTCACCCAGACATTCTTCCTCTTTCTTCCCAACAGCTATTGCTGATGCCTTAAAGAAGGCCCAGGAGTCAGGGGACAAAGCGGTGAAGGATTTCACTGAGACAGTGACCAACACAGTCACAAATGCCGTCACCCATGCAGCGGAGGGCCTAGGCAAGCTGGGACAGTGAGCACAGCTGCCACCACCACAGACCCTTCTCGAATCTCAATAAAAACCCTGAAATGTGTACATTGAGTCCTGGATTTATTTCTGTTTGGATGGAAACGCTAGGCCAAGTATTTTTCAGCGGGAACACCATGCATGTCCCCGGTTTCTCCTCTGCCGGGTGGACGCCAGTACAGGGCACCTGCTGGGGGGTGGATAGGTTCCCCTGATGAGTCGGATGCTTCTCTCTCACATTCTAAGATTTCTCATCAGTAAGGAGCTCTTAAAGAGTCATTGGTGTCTATGCTACATTTCCTAAAAGGCTGTTTCCCGAGAAACTATGTATATTAATAGCTTTCAGGCACCATGATGCTTTAAAGATACCCCAAGGGAGGACCATAATTTGTCTTGCATGTTTTTGGGGTTTTCTTGAAATGTTCTTTCAGGACTCAGGGGGGATAATAGATCAGCCTGATAAGAGTTTAGCTCGGCAGGCTCCCACTGAGCTGCTTCATGTAAGTTTCTGCGTACAGTTACAGAATCCGGTCAAGGAGGAACTGAGTCCGCTGCTTACAGGTCCTAGAAGCCAATGTTGAATCTCCACTTGGAGACTTGTGCCAGGCTTGTTGGTAGTGCGCAAGAATGCCTGGTCTTCTCTCTTTCCTCTCATAAGTAAGTTATTATCATAGAAGTTAAACATACAACAGGAGTTCAAGACCAGCCTTGGCAACATAACCAGACCCCAGTCTTAAAAAATTTAAAAAAATAAAGAAAGAAAAGAAAAACAATTGGAATAAAAAAAGAGAGATGACTTGTAAAAATATGGCATCCTTTATTAATCTTGCTGGAAGCAAAAATTTGTTCTCAGCAGAAATTAGAAGAAAAGGTGTTTTGGTTAAAGAATAAGTTAGGTGCTCACCATATTTCTGGCTGTCTTCTAGCATTGGCCTCACAAGTTTCTGAATAGCCCAGGAATCTCCAATGTCTTGGCTTTGGAACACTTGCCACTGTTCAGCTAGAGGTAGACCTTGTATCTTGGTTTGGTTCATGATGACTTTTGAGCCCCCAACCCAAATCCAAGCTCAGAAGGATGAGGACATCGTGAGTGGCAGTGTAGACTGAAATACGCTCTTTGGATGGCAGTTCCTCTCACAGGACTTTATTCTTCAGGTGTGCACAGGTACATACAGGTGCCCAAAGGGCGAACACACAGATTCATCGTAGAATGTTTGTACCAGCAAGAGATTGGAAACATCCTCAAGCACTGACAGAAATCTCTTAGATGGCAAGTTTTGTCGTGCTTATTAGGTTTGGTACACAGTATGGAGTTGACACCTGTTATTTCTAGTGTATTATAAATACCTTAGCTTGAAAATGGAACCTGTTCCTAGGTGGCCACCAACAGGGACTGGCTAACAAATATTGCATATATAGTATATGAAATGGAATACTCCATGGCTGTTAAAAATGTACATACATCATTCAGGAAAATGCACAGTAAAGTAATAAGCTGCAAGATATATATGTAGAATGAGTCATTTTTATAAAGCAAACATAATTGTATAAGAGTAGAAGAAACTGGTAGCATATGTATCACACGCATATGAACAGTGGCCATCTCTGTGTGTCTGTGGGAAGATGGGAAATCCTCACTTCCATGTTACATATTTCCGTGATGCATAAATTTAAGAGAAAACCAATATAGATGTTTTTTAAAATGTGGTCATGGAGGTCAAGATAACTTATTCAAGATAACTTCCTAGGAAGTGCTACTCAAAGTTTGCTGGTTTGGGAACTTTGTTACCACTTGAAAACTGAGAGGGTTTAGAAACTCACAGCAATTTGACATTGCGCAGACCTCCCCGAGAGTGATCGGGGATGATTCTTGTTGAGCCGGGTACAGAACAGCTTGGGTTGTTGAACTTGCACAGCAAGTTGCATGTAAACTAGCCACGGGCAGGACCACATCTCGTGATGAATTAGATAAACAAACAAAGACACTGGCTGGGACTCTCCGTGGTCTACTCTGCAGAAAGTTGGAAAAGCCCTGCCCTCGTCCCCCTGGCTTCACTTTGCAGGCTGCTGTTATAAATAAGCACTTCCTTTCATCTCTCATTTTCTTTCTACTGTGTGTGGGTGTTGTGCAATGAGGGCAGTGAACTCAACCTCAGACAAACTCTAAATGTGTTATAAAAGGCAATCGATTTTGTGTGAATATTTTAATGTCAGTTAAAAAACAAAAGCAATAGAGAGTGATGTCAACAAAAATGATGGAGTCAGGATCCCCCCAAATTCTCTCCTTCATAAAAGCAATGAAAAAAAAAACAACAAAACCCAACAAATAAACAACAACAACAACAAGAATCAATTCTTCCAGAACTCTGGAAGTTAACTGAAGGCTTGTAGCAATCTAGGGAGAATTTATTCAAAATAAATTAAAAACAGGCTGGTCTGAAGTAGTGAGTTAATGTCAACAGATGGTTCACAGTCAGGTACAGATTGAATCCTTATTCTACCCTTTCCCCCCTTCTCCGTACCGTGTTTCCCCAAAAATAAGACCTACCCATAAAATAAGCCCTAGCAGGATTTCTAAGCATTTGCGCAATATAAGCCCTACCCGGAAAATAAGACCTAGTGATGGGCGTGGCTACGCAGCGTATCTGCACAACCCATGCATTTCGTTGTGGAGTGGTAAAGAACAGGAGCAGCCCTTCTCATCTGCCCCATCGTGACAGCTACTATCCCAGAGGTGACCGGAAAGGTGCGGGCAGCCCCACCAACAAGGTTGGCTCCCCCTGTCAGGTCCCGGCCATCCTGTGCGTGCTGCAAGCTGAGGCTTTGAGGGGAAAATAACACGTCCCCTGAAAATAAGCCCTAGGGTGTCTTCTTGAGGAAAAATAAATATAAGATCCTGTCTTATTTTCAGGGAAACACGGTACTGCACTTGACTAGCCTTAGAAACAATAAAATTGGGAAAAAAAATGGTCAGGCATGGTGGCTCATGCCTGTAATCCCAGCACTTTGGGAGGTCAAGGTGAGAGGATCCCTTGAGCCCAGGAGTTCGAGACCAACTTGGGCACCACAACAAGATTCAATCTCTACAAAAAATTTAAAAATCAGCCAGGCGTGGTGGTGAGTACCTGTAGTCCTAGATACTTGGAGGCCTGAGGCAGGAGGATCACTTGAGCTCAAGAGCTTGAAGTTACAGTGAACTATGATCAGGCCACTGCCCTACAGCCTGGGGGACAGAGGGAGACCCTATCTCTAAAAATAAAAAATTTAAAAAAAGCAAATTAAAATGAACCAAACAAAATCTTCCTAAGAGCAGCACGCTTCCTGGTGTTTTTAACTTGCCCTATTTATTCTCATCCCCTCACCACTGGCTCCACTGCAACCTTGAAAATTAACAGCCCATAATTGCAGTGAAAACCGACAGAGCAGGGTTGGCATTCTTTCAAAGCCTCATTCCCAGAGAGAACTGTCATTATTTAACCTGGCTGGTGGTTTCCAGGAAGATCCCACTGCCAGGATGTCTTTATTTGTTCTGACTAGGAGCTCTTTGGTGCAAAAACGCTCTTTCCTTAGGTGCATTTGTCAAAAACATTTATTAATAGAAGCCATTGTTTAAGGTGGTGTCTGCATGAGTCGGTAGATAACAGCTTGGGCAAACAATAGGCTAACCAAGAGCCTGAAAGGAGAAACTGGGTAATGAGATATCCATAAGGGCTTTGAAAATTCTAACATATTCTCAAGAATCTATAAGGCTACTCCCACATGTAGGGCTGTGTACTTGCTCATTAAAGACCTGGCCAGGCACAGTGGCTCACACCTGCAATCCTAGCACTTTGGGAGGCCGAGGTGGGAGGATCCCTTGAGGCCATGAGACCAAGACCAGCCTGAGCAAGAGCGTGATTCAGTCTCTACAAAAAATAGAAAAATTAGCCAGGTGTGGTCCCAGCTACTCAGGAGGCTGAAGCAGGAGGATCCCTTGAGCCCAGGAGTTTGAGGTTGCTGTGAGCTATGATGATGCCACTAGGCCGAGGACAGAGCTAGACTCTGTCTCAAAAAAAGAAAATAAAAAAAGATCTGTGAAGGCTCAAAGCTTTCACCTCTGACTGACCTGGAGGCTCTGAGCAAGCAGGAAGTGAAGGCTAAGGTAGAGATGTAACCACTTGGCTGAGTTTGGCAGGGAGCCCCAACACGCACACAGAATACAGAGTTCCTTGGCATAGCTGAGAGTCGTATTTGTTCTAGGCATTTAAAGAAATCTCTGTCTTAATCATTGGCTGACCACTAAAGTTAACTGAGTAGAAACTTCAGTGGTCACACACAGCAAAGAAAACAGACTGCACAATTAGTTCAGAAATGTCACTAAGCACTGAACAATAACAACAACAACAACAAATTGCAGGAGGGGGTATGGAATCTGATTTCCAGAGTTGTCTCATTATATTATTTAAAACGTCCAGTTTTTAGAAAAAAAAATTACAAGAAATTCAAAGAAATATGTTATGGCTCATTCACAGGGAGGGAAAAACAACAGAAACTGTTCCTGAGGAAGCCCACATGTTGGACTTACTTGAAAAAGACTTTAAATCAACTATTTTACACATCTAAAGAGCTATAGGAAACCATATCTAAAGAATTAAAGGAAAGTATGAAATTGATACTAAATATAGAATACAAGTAAAGAGATAGAAATTATTTTTAAAAAGAACCAAATAGAAATTCTAGAGTTGAAAGTACAATTGAAACAAAAGTTTTATTAGAGGGGCTCAAGAATAGATTTCAGCAAGCATAAAAAAGAATCAGAGAACTTGAGGATAGATTAAATGAAATTATCGAATCTGAGGAACAGAAAGCAAAAAGAATGAATAAAAATGTTCTTTAATTTATTTTTAGCAATGTTTTGTAGTTTTCAGCATACGAATCTTTCACTTTCTTGGTTATATTTATTCCTAGATATTAAATTATTTTGGGTGCTATTGTAAATTAAATTGCTTTCTTAATTTCCTTTTCAGATTTTTCATTGCTATTGTATAGAAACACAACTTACTTTTATGTGTAAATTTTGTACCCTGCAATTTTGCTGAATTAATTTATTAGCCCTAGTAGGAGTGTGTGTGTGTGTGTATGTGTGTGTGTGCGTGTGTGTGCGTGTGTGTATGTGTGTGTGTGTGTATTCTATGGGATTTTCTATGTATAGAATCATGTCATCTGCAAATAGAGAGTTTCACTTCTTCCTTTCCAATTTAGATGCTTTTTATTTCTTTTTCTTGTCTAATTACCCTGGCTAGGACTTCCAGCACAATGTTGACTAGCAACTGTGAAAGTGTCTTGTTCTTAGAGGAAAGCTTTCCATTTTTCACCAGTGAGTATGATATTAGCTGTAGATTATTCATAAAAATTCCCTTTATTATGTTTAGGAAGTTCCTTCTATTCCTAGTTGAGTGTATTTATTATGAAAAGGTGTTGAATTTTGTCAGATATGTTTTCTGCATTTATTGAGATGATTATGTGTGTTTTGTCCTTTGTTTTACTAATGTGATGTGTTACATTGATTGGTTTTCTTATGTGGAGCCACCTGGCATTCCTGGGATAAATCCCACCTGGTCATGGTGTATCCTACTTTCAATAAGCTGTTGGCTTTGGTTTGCTCGTATGTTATATCTATATTCATAATAGGTGCATAGTTTTCTATTCCTGTGATGTCTTTGTCTGGTATTGGTATCAGGGTTATACTGGCCTCATAGAAGGAGTTAAAAGTGTTCTCCTGTCTTCTATTTTTTGGAAAAGTTTGTGAAGGGATTAGTCTTAATTCTCCTTTAAATATTTGTTAGAATTCATCAATGAAGTCACCAGAGCCTGGACTTTTTTTTTGGGGGGGGGGTTGGGGCGTTGTTTTATTTTTTTGTTTGTTTTTATTGTGGTAAAATACACATCACATAAAATTTACCATTTTAACCATTTTTAAGTGACAGTTCAGTGACATTAAGTATATTCACATTGTTGTGAAACCGCCACCACTATACATCTCCAGAACCTTTTCATCATTCCATACTGAAGCTCTGTACCCATTAAACATTAACTGCCCATTCTCCCTTTCCCCATTCACCCTGGTAACCATTGTGCTGCTTTCTGTCTCTATGTGTTGAGGGGTTTTTGATGACTGATTAATCTCTTTACTTGTTATAGGTCTGATGAGATTTTCTATTTCTTCTTGAGTCAGTTATGCTAATTTATGTTTCTAGGAATTTGTTGGCATACAATATTTTTTTAACTGTTACGGCTTTGCATGTAATACTTTTTCTTTTTCTTTTAAAAATTTATTAATTTATTTATTAATTTATTTTATTTTTTTAAATTTCATAATATTACGGGGGTACAAACATTTTGTTTACATATATTGCCTTTGCATAGCCCAAGCCAGAGCTACAAGCATGCCCATCCCCCAGACAGTACACCCTGAACCTATTAGTTATAAATTTATCCATCTCCTCCACCCTCCTCCAACCTGCCCAGCACCCGATGAATATTACTTCCATGTGAACACCTAAGTGTTGGCATACAATTTTTCATAGTATTCTCTTAAAATCTTTTAAATTTCTGTAAAGTCAATAATAATGTTTCAATTTTCATTCTGGTTTTAGTTATTTGCTGCTTTTCTTTTTTTTCTGAGTCAGTCTAGCTAAAAGTTCCTCAAAATTTGTTGGTTTTGTCAATTATCTTCTTTTCTATTCTCTATTTCATTTTTTCCCTGCTCTAATCTCTAATATTTCCTTCCTTCTGTTGGCTGCAGATTTCATTTGCTCTTTTTTTATAACTTTCTTTTGCTGGCTGTATTGGTAGTTGTAGTTTGCTCTTGTTTTACACCTCAGGGTGAAATGTTAGCTTGTTGATTTGGAATTGTTCCTTTCTAAATGGGCATTTACAGCTATAAATTTCCCTCTGAGTACAGCTTTCACATCACCCCATAAGTTTTTGCATGTTGCATTTTCATTTTAATTAATCTCAAAGTTTTTTAGTTTCTCTAGTCATTTTTTCTTTAAGCCATTGGTTGTTTAAAAGTGTTGTTTAGTTTTCACGTATTTGCAAAATTTCCAGTTTTTCTTATCATTGATTTCTAGCTTCATTCCATTGTAGCTAGAAAAGATACTTTGTATGATTTTGATATTTTTAACTTTATTGAGAATTGTTTTATGGCCTAATATATGGTCTATCATGGAGAATGTTCCATATATATGCATGCGCTTGAGAAGAATATATATTCTGCTTTTATTGGGTGGAGTGTTCTATACATGTCTGTTAAGTCTAGTTGGCTTACAGTGTTCAATTTCTTTAAGTTCTCTTTTGATTTTGTCTAAATGTTCTGTTTATTATTGAAATTGGAGCCCCAAAGTCTCTATTATTATAGAACTATTTCTTCCTTCAATCTTGTCAGTTTGTTTCATATATATTAGGGCTGATTTTTGGTCCATATATGTTTATAATCATTATGTCTTATTGATAATTTGACTCTTTTATAAACATAAAATGTTCTTCTTTGTGTCCTGTAACATTTTTTTGGCTTAAAATATATTGAGTCTGATATTAGCACAGCTACCCTAGCTCTCTTTTAGTTGCTATTTGTATGGATTCTCTTTCCATTTTTTCACTTTTAACCAATTTGTGTCTTTGGGTCTAAAATGAGTCTTTTGTAAGCAGCATAGTTGGATCATGTATCATGTACTGTGCTCATCATTTTCAGCATTAAATTTATTTATTTTATCTTTTTAAAAAATTTCAATAGATTTAGGATTACAAGTGTTTTTGTTACATGGATGAATTGTATAATGCTGAAATCAGAGCTTTTAGTATATCTGTCACCGGAATAGTGTACAATTGTACACAATTTTTAGCCCTCATTCTCCTTTTTTTCTTCCTCCTTCCTAGTTTTCAATGTCCATTACACCACATTATGATCATATATACCCTTCCTTTAGCTCTCACTTATACCACAGTACATGTGGCATTTGGTTTTCCATTCCTGTGGTACTTCACTTAGGATAATGGTGTCCAGTTCCATGCAAGTTCCTGCAAAAGACATTTCTTCCTGCAAAAGACAGTCCATTTCTTTTTATATCTGAGTAGTACTCCATGGTTTTTAAAGACCACATTTTCTTTATTCATTCATTAGTTGATGGGCACTTAGTTTGGTTTCATATCTTTGTGATTGTGAATTGTGCTGGAATGAAAATTTGGGTGCAATTGTCTTTTTGATAAAATGTGTTCTTTGTAGATTCTGGATATTAGTCCTTTGTTGGATATATATAGTTTGGAAATATTTTCTCCTATTATATAGGTTGTCTGTTTGTTGATTATTTCCTTTGCTGTGCAGAAACTTTTTAATTTAATTAAGTCCCATTTATTTATTTTTGTTGTTGCTGTAATTGGTTTTGGAGTCTTAGCCATAAATTTTTTCCCTATGCCAATATTGAGAATAGTTTTTCTTATGTTTTCTTCTAGAATTTTTATGATTTCAGGTCTTACATTAAGTCTTTAATCCATCTTGAGTTAATTTCTGTATATGGTGAGAGATAGGGATCCAGTTTCCTTGTCTAGTTCCAGTTGGAAGAGGGAAAGATTTCAATTTTTCCCCATTTAG
>VBSM01003210.1:1659277-1671019 GCA_008086735.1 Cheirogaleus medius
GGGCAATGTGAGACCTGGGTGCACAGGATCTGGTCCGCAGGTCTGACCTCTGGGTCCCGGATTTTAATCCCTGACCCCACCAGGGAGAGTAGTGCCAGTCCTAATTCCCCCACGGGGAGCCCCAGCTGGATAGATGTCTCTCAGCCTCAGGGTCTGCCCCATTCTCCCGGAATCACCAGGCCAGCAGCACCTGGGAAGGCTGGCGGGTAGGGAGCTCCCCGTCTGAGTACCCCTTATTCAGCTGTAGGGCCCCAAAAGGGAAGGTCCCGTTCCCTGGAGATGCCTCCGGCTGGTGGCTATATTGTCTCTCTCCGCAGCCACGGTAGGGATGGGGGAGGGAGGAGTGCAGCAATATGGCGCCTGCCGCGCGGTCGGGTCTGTGCACACGGAGGGGCCCCGAGGGAGTTGGGAGCCTGGTGCCGTGTCCGCTACAGGCTCACCGCTCAGTGGCGGCGGCCGTCTCTGGACTGGTGTCCGCAGGTCTCTCCAACCGCTGTGGAGCCCACCAGCAGTCCGAGATGCAAGGGAGGGGGAAGTTAACCGCTCCACCTACCCTTGCCGCTGGTCTCCAGACTGCTCGCTCCGGAGGTCTCTCCTTCCAGATCTCCTCTGCAACCTCCTCCCGTGGAGTCTCCCGTAGTCTCTGGCACTCCTCCTTCCGACCCCTGTCTAATGTATGGTCGTTTGCTTACTTCTTTCTTCTAATATCTTCTAGAAGCTGTCTTTTCTGCAGAGACACTCTGTCTGGCGGTGTTTCTCGTCCGCCATCTTGGTCCGCCTCCTTCTGTGCTGTTTGTTTTTACATGTCTTATATCTTTGTTGTTTCTCAAGTCCTCCAATATTGCCTTCTTTTGTGTTTGGTTATTTCTCCTGTGCCATTTTGATTCTCTCTTAATTCCTTTTCTGTATATTTTTTTAGTTATTTTCTGAGCAGTTACCATGAAGATTTAATTTATTATAACATGCTGAGTTGCAGCAATCTAGTTTGGACTGATACCAACTTAGCTTCAATGACATACACTAACTGCTCCTTTTGAACTCAGTTCCCCATCCCCCCACTCATGTTACTGTTACAAATTACATCTTTTAACACTGAATGCCCATTGATGTAAAATTATTTTATGCATATCTTTAAGACATAAAGGAGAAAAAAAGAAGAGTTATATAACAACAACGAAAAACACTTGCTTTTATATTTAGCTACATAGTTACCTTTACCAGTGTCCTTTATTCTTTCACATGGCTCTGAGTTAAGATCTAGTGTCCTTTCGTTATAGCCTAAAGGACTCACATTAGCCTTCTTCATGGTACAAGTTTGCTATTGATAAACTCCCTTGGTGTTTGTTTATCTGGGAATGTCTTAATTTTTCCTTCATTTTTTATTTTATTTTTATTTCAGCATATTATGGGGGTACAAATGTTAAGGTTACGTATATTGCCCATGCCTCCCCTCCCACCTTGAGTCAGAGCTTCAAGCGTGACCATCTTCCTTCATTTTTTAGAGGATACTTTTGCCAGATGTAGGATTCTTGGTTGATATTTTTTCTTTCAGCACTTAAAATATATCATTCCACTGCTTTCTGGCCTCCATGGTTCCTGATGAAAACTGACTATTAACCACTTCGGTACCAGTGTCGACTACAGTCATCAGCCACAGATGGACGTGCACAGCCCAGCAGCGACTATAGTCGACAGTCACAGATGAACGGGAGCGTCAACTTTAGCCGACAGCCACAGATGAACGCGCACAGCTGAGCATCGATTTTAGTCGACAGCCAAAAGCTTTTGCTTTTATCTCTGCAGTTGCAGTGTGTACGTTCAGCTAACAAGTTACTACGAATCTGTGACCTTTTAACAAGTCCTTAGTAGGAGTTATTATAGTTATTTTCCTAAAGCTGCCTGTAAAGTAAAATAAGCTTTCAGTGCTTTAAAGCTTTCCTCATCACACAAGAGCAAAATGGATTCGTCGTCAATGCACAGCACAAACTATCGTGTGGACTGTGAGTGCCGGCTGTGGGCAAGGTTTCCTGGCTGGTGAGCGTGGTACCGAAGTGGTTAATCTTATTGTGGATCCCTTGTACATGATGAGTCACTTATCTCTTGCTACTTTCAAGATTCTCTTTGTCTTTCTATAGTTTGATTATAATATGTCTCAGTATAGATTTCTTTGAGCTAATCCTGCTTTGAATTTGCTGAGCATCTTGAATGTGTGGATTCACATCTTCCAGAAAAGTTCAGGATATTTTGGTCATTATTTCTTCAAATAATCTGTTTCTTTCTTTCACTCCCCCCTTCTTCTGGGATTTCCATAATGCATGTTGGTATACGTGGTCATGTTCAATAGGTCTCTTAGGCATTGTTCATTTTTCTGCTCCTCAGACTGGGCAATTTCAATTGCTCTGTCTTCAAGCTCACTGATTCTTTCTTCTACCTGTTCAAATCTGCTGTTGAACCCATCTAGTGAGATTTCTATTTCAGCTATTGTAGTTTTTAGCTCAAAAATTTGTTTGATCTTTTAAAAAAATAGTTCCTCTCTCTTTATTGATATTTACTGCTTGTTCATACATTTTTCTCTGGATTTCCTCTGGTTCTTTGTCAATGGTTTCTTTCAGCTCTTTGTGAATATTTAAGACAATTAAAGTGTTTGTTTAGGAAGTCATTGGACTTTCTCAGGGATGGCTTCTGTTAATTTCTTCTCCCCCTCCCCACTTGTGAATTAGCCAAATATTCCTGCTTCATTGTATGCTTTGCAAAATTCTGTTGAAATTGAACATTTTGAAAATTGTTAATATTGTAACTTTAGAAATTTGAGTCTCCTCCCTCCCAAGGGACTGCTGTCATTGCTTGATTAAGGTTGCTGTCATCCATTTGTTTAGTGACTTTTCCAAATGATTTCTACAGACTATATTCCCTATCTTCCATGGTTACTGAAGTTTCTGTTCCATTGTCTCTGTGGTCAGTAGTGAACTGACAGATTCCCTTAAATGTCTGAATCCAATAAGAAAACAGAAGAAAAAAAAGGATGTTCTCTTTAAATCTCCTTGACTGGGGTAGTCACTTAAACCTGAGGGGGTTGAAACTATTGCCAGCCTCTGTGTTAGCCCCTCATCGAACTTTCAGGCTGATAAAAACACACAGCTCTGATTTTTGGTGGAAGAGGTCTCTATTGCCCACCATGGCACCAGCATGTCACATACGGGCTGTCTTCCTTATGGCTGTGGGATAGGGAATGGTAGCTGCTATGTAAAATGTTGAAAGTCACTGAATTTTACTAGCCTTTTCTCATCAAGCACTCCCCTGGACACTGCAAGTATTTGACTAGACTCCAAAATTCCAAGAGTTCTTGTCTGTTTAATAGCTGTTTCAGTGGAGGACTAATTCCTGAAGTGTTCTACTTTGCCATCTTCCACACCACCACCTGAAGTTGGGTACTTTTGTGAGTACTGTGTTTACAGAATTAGAAAGCAGTTTCTAGAGAAAACTTCAAGTATCAGGTTTTCCAAAGACACAGCTCAGCTCTGGCTTCTGCACAAAGTGGTACAGTTGGAGAAGACTCTGACAGGCTTCCGGACTCAGGTAACTCTGACCCCTTACCAGTTCCCCTCACCCAGGGCCCTCTGTGAGGATCTCGCCACCAGTGGTTAAGATTTTCCTAATCATATCCAAGATTATGGCCAAAATATTATATGTCCTAAGAAGGAAAGACTGTAAGGTCTTAACAGGCATTACCTTTCTAGCGTTGGAGAGAGGGAATCAGTACATTCTACACCAGTTCTTTGGCTCTCAGAGAGTCATGAAGCCCATAATGACCAGGGCAGACTCTGATGCCTGGGAACTCGAACATTCTCGGCTTCTGCAAAGGTCTGCTTAACTCCAGCCTAAGAACGTTCCAGGAGCGTTATTACTATCAACACAGCCATCTGTTTAGATAACCCTAGGAATGTCTTACACCCCTGCAGTTGGTGCTGCGGACAGAAACTGAAGCGGGTGTGTGGGGAAACTAAGAACATCTCTGGCACTTCCAGAGAGTGGGAGGTAGCCAACTGACAGTCACCTCTCCTTTCTTCTTCAGCACTTATGGATCAAACTCACTTTGCTCATCAAACTCCTAAGCACTTAATGTTAAAGGTTTTATAAATGCATGCCGGTAACGACCCACAGGTAAAGTTTTAGCGTATCAGCTTCCAGAGCCTTCATATTTCCTGCTTTGCCATTTTGGCTTGATATCATGTGCTCTGTCTATACATCTTAGGATTAAACTAACTCTGTGCTTGGTGTTCTCACAGTAAAGAATCAAGTTAAGGAAGTGCTCCCAAGTTCAGATCCAGCTCAGTGGAACTCCAAATTGCTTAAGTTCTTTTGTATCATGAAACTTTTAATTTTAATGCTATTTTATTGTGGTGGGTCCATACCTATTATCTAAGGCGGACCTCTGACATCTGTGAAAACTAAATATAAAACTTAAAAAAAAAAAAAGACACCTGCATAAAGGAATAATTAAAGGTCTTTGTTGATTACACAAAGATGTAATTTGTATGACAATGACAATAGCAGAAAAGTGAGGATAGGGAACAAAGCTACATAGGAGCTTTTGTAGACTAGTGAAATTCGGTTGGTATTAATATGAGCTAGATTGTCATAAATTAAGATATTAATTATAATCCCCTGGGAAACCACTAAGAAAATAACCCCAAAAAGTAGAATAAAAAAATTGTCAAGGGAATTAAAATGGTCATAATTGTCATGAATCTCCCTTAATCTGGAATAATTCACAAGTTTCTGTTTCTTGACATTAGTATAAGCACATTGTAGAATGTCCATCAATTTGTGGTTTGCTTGATGCTTTCTCATATTAATGTTGTTGTTACTTAGCAGGATGTTTTATCCTTCTCAATGCATCATATCTAGAATCACGTGATTCTAGAATTCCCAATATTAGTGATATCATGTTTGTTTGTTTGCTTATTTATGAGACAGAGTCTTGCTCTGTCGCCTGGGCCAGCATGCCATGGTGTCAGGCTAGCTCACAGCAACCTCAAACTCCTGGGCTCAAGCAATCCTCCTCCCTCAGCTTCCCAAGTAGCTGGGACTACAGGTGCATGCCACCATGCCTGGCTAATTTTTTATATTTTTAGTAGAGATGGGGTCTCGCTCTTGCTCAGGCTGCTCTCGAACTCCTGAGCTCAAGCAATCCTCCTGCTTCGGCCTCTCAGAGTGCTAGGGTTACAGGCGTGAGCCACTATGCCCGGCCTTATTCCTTCCATGTTTAGTTGGCATGGTCCTGTGAGAGTTTTTCTTTCCTCCATTAATTCATTTATTTAGCATGGACTCACACATTCTTTATTCAATGGTTATACTATTATGTCATTATATATTTTGGTGTTCAGCTGTCTCAGAATTGGCTGGTGGAAACTCCTTAAAGCTGGCTTTTGTGACATTTTAATATGTACCATGAAAAAGCACATACTACTATGAAAGAGAGGACATTACTACCAACCCTACAAAATAAAAAGAATTATAAAAGGGCTACTATGAGGAACTATAACAACAGATTAAATAGCCCAAATGAAATGAACAAATTCCTAGAAAGGCACAACTACCAGACAAACTGACTTTAGACAAAACAGAAAATCTGAGCAGACCTGTAACAAGTAAAGAGATTGAGCTAGTAATAAAAATTTCCCTCAAAAAAACTCTTGGGGTGGGGGGAACGGCCCAGGATCAGGACTTCATTGGTGAATTCTATGAGAAATTTAAAGATGAATTAACACCAGTCTTTCACAAACCCTAGGAAAATATGGAAAAAGAAGGAAGACTATTCCATGAGGATAGTATTAGCCTGATACCCAAATCAGACAAAGACATCACAGGAAAAAAGACCTATAGAACAATATCCTATACAAACATAGATGGAGAATTCTTCCACAAAATGCTAGCACCTGAAATCCAGCAGCATACAGAAAAGATTATTCACCATGATCAAGTGAGATTTATCCAGGAATGCAAAGTTTTTTGAACATATGAAAATCAATGTAATATACCTTATAAAAAACACATAATCATTTCCATAGATGCAGAAAAACATTTTAAGAAAATGTCCTTCCATCATAAAAACACCCAATGATCTAAGAAAAGAAAAGAGCTTCCTCAACCTCTTAAAGGATATTTATGAAAAACCCATATGGGGCCGGGAGTGGTGGCTCATGCGTATAATCCTAACACTTTCAGAGGCCAAGGCACGAGGATTGCCCTGTCTCTTTAACAAAACAACAAAAAACTGAAAACTAAAACACAAAACCACAGCTAACATCATTTTTTAAAATTAATTTTTTTTTTTCTTAGAGATAGGGTCCTAAAGTCTTGCCCAGGCTAGCTAGAGTGCAGTGGCATCATTATAGCTCACCGTAACCTCAAACTCCTGGGCTCAAGTGATCCTCCTAGCTTAGTGAATAGCTGGGACTACAGGCCTGTGCCACTACACCTGGCTAATTTTTATAATTTTTGTATAGATAGGGTCTTGCTATATTGCCCAGGCTGGTCTTGAACTCCTGGCCTTAGCTGATCCTCCTACCTCAGCCTCCCAAAGTGCTGGAGTTACAGGTGTGAGCCTAGCCCAGTCTAACATCATTCTTAATAATGAAAGACTGAAAGTTTTCCCCCTAAGATCAGGAATAAGACAATATGTCCACTATTGCTATTTCTAGTCATCATTGTAGTAGAGGTTCAAGCATGGGTAATTAGGTGAGAAAATAAAATAAAAGACAACCATATTGGAAAGGAAGTAAAAGTATCTCTATTTATAGATGACATGACCTTATATACAGGAAGCCCAGAAGAATCTACATGCACAAGAAATGCCTATTAGAGCTAACAAATGAGTTCAGTAAGGTTGCAGAATACACAATCAATATAAAAAAATCAGTTGTATTTTTTGTTTTTCTTTTGATTCATTGTATTTATATACACTAGGAAAGAATTAAAAAAAATTCCTGTCTCACATCATATATAAAAATTAACTTGAAATAGATCAAATAACATAACAGCTAAACTATAAAATTCTTAGAAGAAAACAGGGATACATCTGCATGACTCTGGATTAGGCAATGGTTCTTACATATAACATCTAAAGCACAGCAACCAATGGAAAAACAAGATGGATTTCATCAAAATTGAAAAGAACACTAAGCTGGGCATGGTGGTGTGTGCTTATAATTCCAGCTACTTGGTAGGCTGAGGCAGGAGGATCACTTGAGCCTGGGAGATGGAGGTTGCAGTGAGCTATGATCACACCACTGCACTCTACTCTGGGTGACCGAGTGAGATCCTGTCTCTCTCCCCACTCCCCCAAAAAAAGTTATTTGTGAAAAAAATCATTAAAAAAATCTTTTGCACAGCATCCACAGATGCAGTTTTCTTCATGTGCCATGCTTTGATGGTCTCAACGAATAGCAGAGCTAAGAAAGCCTGCCAGAGATGTTTAGGAATATGGAATTTACTTGGTTGTGAGTTCAGATGTCAGGCTTTGTTTTTAAAAAAGTAAATCACCAATCCTAGCAGCTGAGCTGCCAAAGACACTGCAAAAGACCAAAAACAACCACAAAAAACATGCTTCTCCCTTTCCCTTCCTCAAACCTAATCAGGATAATTAGAATACATTCCAGTGTAAGAGCTCAGAAGGCAACAGTTTCAATAACCCAATATTTAGCCAAACTGCACGAGTAAGACTTATCCCACTTCCATGTGTTCTGAATCTATTGTTCTACCCAGTATTATTCCAAACATTCTGGAAGTTGATTTTGTATTGACCCCTACCCCCCCCAACACTTTTTAGTACTCCACCTAGAGTGCAGACAGACACCTCCATGCTCAGGAAGGGCTCACTGTGTCCCTGGGCCAGGGGTTGGTTTGTCTGACTGACTTGATGCTCAGAAGCATGGAGAGGCAGAGCCATGATAAAACACACAAACAGGTCAAATGAAAAGTTAGGCTTTAAATTTGGCAGGTAAGTAACTTGTGGCATCAGGTGTACAATCCAGTTCTGATTACAGTTAGCATTCTGTCTTAAACAGCTGTTACATTTTGTGGCTAAATTATTCCAAACAAAACTTCATTAAATTAAAAAGTGCACTAAAAATTACTTCAGTATATCAGCTTTAGGCATTAGAGCCTCTTCCCCGAAAACAGCCATTGATATTGTTTAACAAAATAAAACGCAAAAGAATTCAGGAATAAAATTTGGGTAGTTCACAACACAGTGGAAGGAAATGGTATGTAGGTGGTGGTTATAAAAATTTCTGAAATCCAATGTCACTTACTAAAACACAAACTGCCAAATATAAAAACACAGAAAAGAAACGTTAAGTTTTGGAAAAGGTAGACTTTTAATAACTGCTTTTATCACCAGGTTAAGTCATGCAGTTACAAAGTAGTTAGAAATTTCTGAAAGGGTATTATGGTTAAAAAAAAAAAAAAACAAGCTCATTCTTACACATATATTATCTAGCACTTCATTGGGACACTACTGTTCAAAAGGCCCTGGCCAAACAGCTCCCAAACACAACACTCAACCCAAGGTTGTGTTCAGCCCCATGTTAACACAGCTGGGTGCAGAATGCAAAGCCTCTAGAAGGAGGGACTCAAGGTCAGGCGAGAAGGGGCCACTGGCAACACTCAGAGCCAGCCAGACTCCAAACTGGGAGCCCAAGTGGTTTTTTTTCCTGGGACATTCTACTTGAATTACTGTTCAATTAGTCAACACAATAGATCTTCAAAAGAGAACAATCAATTAACATGATAAGGAGGTTACTGCATTCTTTGGACTACGTGTCATAATTATAGTTAGCAAATTCTGACAGTCTTAACAAAAATAGCCTCCATCGCTTGCAGGTATGAAGATAACTTAATTCTTCATAGGGCTTTTTGTTTTTGTTGGATGACAATACATGACTGACAACTATAAATGATAGTGTTTTATGATATAAAAATACTAGCTTTTTTCATTTATTATGTTTATAGGCATTCACTGCTTGAGTCAAGGTTAGACTTGTTAAGTGATTAAAGGCAATTTTATTACAGCAGCATGTACTTATTTTATTCTAAAAGAATAAAATGCATAAACAGAAACAGCTTTTATTTTTGTTTGCAATCTGTAAAATTGAGTTATTTTGCTGATGTAAAATATCAATAACTCACTTGAGGACCATGCCAACTTCTGCAAATGCCACATACCTACTTCTTAAATGTGTTAAAGTCACAGCATGTCCCAGACTTGTCCAGAGCAAAAGAAGCCACTGCTCTTGACCATGCCTTCCCCAGCGACAGCATTGGATTGGGAAAAGCCAGAGTGAGAAGTTTTATTTAAAGGCAAAACACCTAAAATGGCTCTCTGTAGGTGGAATCTACTTTCATACTCATCAGATTATACATGATCCCCTACCCTTAATTTCTTTCTTCTAAGGGGCTGATTTGGTTTGACCTGTTGAGAATGGTGTCCATTATCCAATGAGTCAGGAAAGAAAGGGATTTTGTGGTCACATGTAAACTCGCGATAGGTTTGCAGAAGTGACAGTGGAACAGGGTAGTGAGAAGTCAGCCATGATGCACCTATGTGAAGGTCACACCAGCTTCATTGTACACTTTGAAGACTTTCTCAATGGCATTGACATAGGCAGCTGTTCTCAGGTCCAATCCCAGATTATACTTCATGGCTGTGCGCATGATTTGCTGAAATGAAAGAGAAAGTATAGTGAAGACCACCCCAACTCAAGTAGTTAGGCCAGAACACACAGGCCCAGACTGGCCTGGTACAAATTATCCTGTCATCATTTCAGGGCTGGACCTAGACAGCCAAAGCCAAACTACTTTGGCAGTAGAACAGTCTCTAGGCAGGAAGGACTCATTCTCTGGAATTAATAAAAATAATTATAGGCAGTAAGAAATCACCCTTTAGACATCCTGTTATCTGGAACAAGTTCATTTGATATACTTTATGATTGTTTAAAAGAACAACAGGTCAAGCACTGTAGCTCAGGCCTGTAATCCTAGCACTTTGGGAGGCCGAGGCAGGAGGATTGCTTGAGGCCAGGAGTTTGAGACCAGCCTGAGCAAGAGTGAGACCCCGTTTCTAGGAACGTGCCGTAGTCCCAGCTACTAGGGAGGCTGAGGCAGGAAGATTGCTTAAGCCCAAGAGTTTGAGGTTGCAGTGAGCTACGATGATGCCACTGTACGCTAGCCCAGGAACAGAGTGAGACCCTATGTCAAAAAAAAAAAAAAAAAAAAAGGACTAACAATGGGATGAGGAACTGAGGAAAACTAGAATTACATAGCGGGTGATGGCTACACAGCCTAGTGAGTGCTGAAGGCTGCTGAACTGTGTACTGTAAAAGGATGAATTATAGTATATCAATTATCTCAATAAAAAATTAACAAAAACATCGCTAAGAAGCATCATCTTCTTTATTGATATCTGTTTGCTATTTCAACTTAAATCCAAGTGGATAAAATCTGAAATCATGAAGAAATTGGGAAAAATGGTTTCAAACTGTGTTTAAGACTTAAACTAGGAATCGGGAGTCAAAATAACTTTGACTTATAGCCTCCCACAGCTATACTCAGTGGTGTACCGAGCTGCAATACAGTTCGGCTGACTACTCCACATCTGGCTAGCTGCCGAAAATCATTCCCTCCTAACTTGGCATTGTCATTTATTTCCAGAGCCTGGTAAACATATTTGAAGACGCTGAGAAAACTGCTGATCATTTGTGACTGACAAAGCATGTGTTTTGCTATACACAAATGAGGACCATTTCACAGATTCCTGTTTTCTATCGGCATACAGAGTTTAGCAGCTAAGATAACACAATTGAGTTGTATTTCATGTGACTTCCAGAAACAAACAGTATCTGCACACGTACCCTGGCAGAACGCTCCATCGTGTACGCCAAGCCAGAGTGCACGATGTCTTTTTCAGAGGCACCCTATTAGGAAAAAGAACACGAGTTCAACAAAACCACACAAACACATGCTGTGTCTCTGTGTAAGATTACAAATGATTCTTCAGTCAATAAACAACCAGACAGAAGTGTTTTATCTTTCAGTAAAGATATATGTAATTTCTGTATAGTATCAAGATACAATATCTTGATATTTATTGAAGTAGTTATACTTTAACCACAATTTAATTTTAATTACATTTGACAACAAACAAATACTCATGAAATAACCTTATGGTAAAACAATGAACATAGAAAAGTACGAACCAAGAAACTCGAGGGCACGTAGTGAGATTAGCACCCTTCACTGGTCTGAGATACAGAGGTGCTGAAGCAACATGGTACACTGTCCAATCACAGTGCAGTCCCTGTGAACAGGGACCCCAGACACGGGAATCTAGTTAAATGCAATAATGGCTCTGGGGAGAATCTCGCCTGTGTGTTCGGTAGTACCGCCAACTTTCAAAGCTACATGATCTTAGCAGCTCTTTGATTCTACTGATGAGGAAACTGAGGATGAGCAGCTGGCTAAGGTTACAGACAGCTTCTCTTAGAGCTGGGATATACCCTAGGGCTTGGCCTCCAACACCAAGTAAGCTTATCTCTTCCTATGCTGATTACCTTCATCTTATTTGTTTCTTGGAATGCTTTCTATAAAGTTAACTATCACTAGCACTCCTAATAATGTGACATACAGAGCTACAAAACACATATCCTGAAATGTCAGATAAAAACTTAAAGTGAGTCACCA
>VBSM01003210.1:1671119-1698751 GCA_008086735.1 Cheirogaleus medius
CCCGCCTTGGCCTCCCAGAGAGCTAGGATTACAGGCGTGAGCCACCGCGCCCGGACCTAAGAAAGTCTATTTCTATAACATTTATACTAATCAAGAAACATTTGAAAGCCGGGTATGGTGGCATGTGCCCTTAACCCTAGCTACCCTGGAGGCTGAGGTGGGAGGATGAGGAAGATGAAACAAACTTGTTTTGCCGGCAGAATACTGTGGTTTCCTTTCATTTACCAAACATTTATTGAGTACACACTACACTCTTCCAGATACTGGAGACGCTGCAGAAAACAGAATTAAAATTCTATTCTCACAGCGTTTATATTCTAGTGTGAGGAGAGTGCACATACATGGACTTAAACCATAAGGCTAAGCAGATCACCCAAGTTTTGAATTAAGACAGAGAGTGGTTCAGAGACTGAGGCTTTCCAATGGTAAGAGGATGGAGAGTTGAAAATGGACCAGCAAAAGGCAACAAGAAGAAATGGCCAGCGAGGTAGGAAGAAAACCAGGAGAATGTCCTGGAAGCTAGGAGAAGAAAATATTTCAAGAAGTGAGTGACCCATTGTAGTAAGAGCTGCTGATAGGTCAAATAAGAGGAGGACTGAAAAGTGACCCTTGAATGTGGCAATGCTAGTGTCACTGGCTATCTTGACAAGAATGGTTTTAGTGGAGCAGGTTCAAGTAGAGAAGAACTGGAGACAGAGTATATACAACAACTCTTTCAAGGAGGTTTGCTGCAAGGGAAACAGAAATGGCAATAATTGGAAGGGGAAGTGGGATAAGATTTGTATTAAAAAAAAACCCAAAAACGGTATTTGGTCCACTGAGAGGAATGACTCAGTAGAGGGCCAACTGATGGTGCAGGAGAGAGAGGGGAAGACTTGCTAGAGCAGTGTATCTGCAAAGGTGAGGACCAGCCAGCCCATGTTCAGAGCCGGGCTTAGATGGAAGCACAAGCAGCCAATCTACAACAAGAGCACAGATGATACAGCCCAGGATGAGGATACCAGGGGCTAGGGAGAGGTGAAGTTCTCAGACTGCTTCAATTTTCTCTGAGAATAAGTATCAGGGTCATGAGCTGGTGTGCAGGGGAGGAGAAAACATCACTCAGGATGGGGAGAGGACAAATGGAACATGGAAAAGCAGTATGACTGTTGGGCAGTGGGAGCCCACTTGAGGTTAATGGTCAGAATGTGAGCTGTCAGCAAGGCCTCCGGCTACAGGTGCACAGGCATGGCAGACACAGAGAGCTGGGATCTAATCAGGGTTTAGGTGTCAACAAGGGGTATGATAAAGCACAACGAGACCATGGAGTGGCTGTAATGATGGCACATGGAATTTAAGTTAGATAAGGAGAGGGGTGAGGGCATTAGGGTGGATGAAGACTGGGTCAATCATGTAGGTCCTAGCAGGAACAAAGCAGGGTAGGTAGGATAGGCAGGAACTAGAGGGAGAGAGCTGGAAAACACTAGTTTTTCAATTAACAATTATAAGACTCCTTGTAATAAGTAACTCTGTAAGAGGTGAGAAATAGCATGGGAGCCTAAAATTAGAAGCACTGAAAGCATTCAAAAGTTGGGAGACCGATTATCTTTTAAAAAGGATAAAAAGTTATTCACAGCTATCTTCCTAACTAGCTGCCCGCTCTCTTTCTGTGCTCCCTCAAGGTTCTGTCTGAGTGAGGGCCATGATCCCAGCACACGCCGGGCAGGGGGCGACCCCAGGGAGGGCCAGCAACCCTCTAATGGTGGCAGCCACAGCCCTTCCAGTGCCCTGCACATCACCTGTGACGGAAGGGAAGTACATACCCAACTCTGGCACACAGATGGGACTTTCAGAGAAAGCCACATAGCCGCAGTGACACCTCAGCAGGCAGGGGGCCAAAGCATTTCAGAAAGAAGGACCAGAACTAACAGAGATGTGGCTCTGGGAAAGAGGAAGGTTTACTGAGGGCAACAATTAGTATCCAGACTGGCTAGAGCACTTTTTCTCCAATGCTTTTCTCCAAAACATTTAACTTTTTCCCATGTTACAATAATATAAAATTATTTTCATGGCTGAATATTTAAAGAGAAGATATAACTTAGCCATTTCTCTGTCATCAGACTATTAAATCAAACCTAAATTAAAAACTGACTGCAAATAGTTCCAATGACAGCATCATGGAGTCATTCCTCTTCTTTTGAATTATTTTCTTAGGACAAACTCCCAGAGGGAAGATTATCATAGCAGCAAAGGGCAGGAACACTTTAATAACTCTTCGAAATTTTCAAAGAGCTGCGCCAATCTGTATTGTCATCAAAACAAAGGTACAACTGTTTTATCACATACCATATTTACCCATTAACTGTTTTTGTTAATTTAATACATAAAATACCTTTTCTAATCTGTTTTCTTTAACTCTCTTGTGTCCATATAGCAATTTCAAATTTTCATACAGTTATCTAATGCTTACTTTTCAATTATTTCTGTTTCTTTGAAGCTTATAAGAACTCAAACACATAATAATACTTCACTGATTATATCAGAATCACTGTTAAGACATTTATATTGCAAAAAGTACCAAAACCAGAACTATTATTTATTTTATATTTGTTATTAGTCACAAGGATTCTTACCACATTTTAAAAACGTAATGACAGGGGAAGGTACAAAACACACGCATCACACAATTATGGTCACGCTGATCACCACTCCTCAACGCCGATCAATCTACCTGGTTCTGTCTGCAGGAAAGAACAGGAAGCATGTGCAGAGCACAACTCTGGGGTCACCACACTCACCGATATCCTGTCTTGGAACTCTGCTGTGGGTACAATGGGAATAGTTCCACCGTGCTTTCCAAATTTTCTTTCTAAACTCTCTTGAACGGACACTATAAAAAAAAAGTAGAACCAAAAGAAGTCTCAAAATATATCCACAACCCAAAAACTAACACGGAGTTTGAGAAATTTTCAACACTAATGACATAAAAGAGTTAATCATTTAAAACTCAGTTAAAAAGAAATAAAACACTTTGCCAATTTTCTATATAAATGTGAATTTAGGTCACTGCTCTGTTTCCATAACACCCATTACCAGGGTTTTTCCTTGGCTCTATTAAAAAGAAAATGCTGAGGGAAAAAGAAATGGAAATAAATGGAACATTTCATCCAGATTTCCAGAGCGGGCTAAGTACAGAAGCTCAGTTGGAGGTCTCGGTTTTATTTCAGCTTGATGAGAGATTCTACTATTAACTGTGGAGCTTAGTCTAGTCACAGAAAAATAAGTATTCTCATCAGCAGACTTAAAAAATTCTTGACACTAGATAGGCCTTTGCTAAGAGCAACCAGAGACAGGAATGGATGAGTATCGCAGTGGAGTTCATGTTTTAAAATCACACTTTTTATAATAGTACTAACTTATAGATTATGTTCTGGGAATATTACATCATAGAATAAAAATCCAAATATAAGTATATTTGAGAGTTAATCCACTAAGTATCTGTAAAGAAATTGTATATTTCTGGTCTAAACCTCATGAGACAATATAATAAATTTTCTGTTCTGAGACTAAATTCTCTAGGATTACCAAAGGGACAAGTTTTTTTTTTTAAGACAAAGTCTCACTCTGTTGCCTGGGCTAGAGTGCTGTGGCGTCAGCCTAGCTCACAGCAACCTCAAACCTCAAGCAATCCTCCTGCCTCAGCCTCCCGAATAGCTGGGACTACAGGCATGCGCCACCATGCCCGGCTAATTTTTTCTCTCTCTATATTAAGTTATTCAGCTAATTTCTTTCTATTCTTAGTAGAGATGGGGTCTCGTTCTTGCTCAGGCTGGTCTCAAACTCCTGAGCTCAAATGATCCTCCCATCTCAGCCTCCCAAAGTGCTAGGATTACAGGCATGAGCCACCACACCTGGCAGGGACAAGTTCTTTTAAGTGTAGCTTTTTCAGCCTTTTAGCTGGCCCAAAAGATTAATTTTAGAGAATAAAATTATTGGCACTCACTCAGCAAGTGGTAATTAGAATCCCTTTCATATTTGAAGGTCAAACGGCCATAGCTGACATGATTTAGATTCTTCAGCCACTCAAAATAAGATACTGTCACTCCTCCAGCATTCAAGTAGAGATCCTATACACAAAAATGTGACAAGAAGACACCAAAGAAATTAGAAGATGATGGTTTTAGTAAAACCTTAAAATGAACCTAAGTACTCAATTTCAATACCAAGGTACTGAAATTATACTCTAAACTTCCCAAATATAAAATTTCACACTTAATTTAACAGAACCCCTACCCAATCTACCTAAGGATTTTTCCATTTAGGAAAAAAATAAATCATTTATTTGGCTTATTAATCAAGTATATGATCAACTTAGGTTAGAGCCTCTTCTTCAACAAAAGTTCTCAGACTAAATTGCTTGCCCACCAACCACTGGATTGGATTGACTAGAGGGCATCTCACCAGAAGGTTAGCATTCCCTCTCCCTCTATCCAAGGGCAGCCTATTTTAGTTACATTAAACATCTTAAGGGCTTTTGGCAAAGTTGGGGGTCTTCAAAATGCATTCTGAGCCCACACTAACTTCCAATAACCTTTTGATGTAGACTCACGCTTACTGCTGAAAAAAACTGAGAACATGTTCCTCATATTAGCCTTCTGAGTGAAATAGGAAGAGACACTTGAAATGCGCAAGGTTAGGAATCATATAGAAAATCTTAGAGCTTAAGTTACAATAGTATTTCTAAGCACAATATATATATTTATATAACCAGACTCTTAAATTAAGACTAAAATACATACTTAAGAAAGAGCCTGAAGTTGGAATAAATGTTCATGTCAAAGTAAAAAGTGACAGGCTTATTATACTAACGATGCTTCTACTGTATTTTCTTAAAAGCAAAATAAAGATAAAGAATTCACTATAGCCTGGGAGACTAATTCCTCTCTTCTCTCAATTCCTTGCAAAACACAATTATGATTCCAAGTACATATAAAACCCGACAAACGTAGATGACTTACTGGAATAACCATAATGTTCCTCTCCAGGAAGATCTTATCAGCTTCTGGAGTTGTTGGCCCATTGGCACCTTCAGCAATGATCTATAAGAGAGTCAGAAACACAGAAATGTCAACAACAATGTCAAATTCCCTCCACTGAGGGCAAGAGATATGTGCATATGAACAGGGGCTGTGGGGAGAGGCATAATTTCAGTTACAATGAAATTAATAAAAGTTATTTTGCTCTACAAAGCATATAAAACTACCTTTCACTTTTCTATTTCCCTAGTTTTCTTTACTTTTTGGGAGTTTGGTTTAAGAGGAAACCCATAGTAATAGTTGTACAACTCTGTGATTATACTAAAAGCCATGAAATTGTATTCACTTTAAACGAATGAAGTGTATGATATGTAAATTACATGGTAATAAAACTGTTAAAAAAAAAAAAAAAAGAAAGAAACTCAATCAGACTTTCCTCTGACTCTCTCAATGGCATTTTCAATTTCTAAAATGCTTTCACCTTGGCTTTCACTCTGGGTGCATTGGATTTGGTCAACTGCTTCTCGCTGGCAGCAGGGATGAGTATGTCGCAGTCAGCTTCCAAGATGCTTCCTTCATAGGGCTTTGCCTTGGGGAAGCCCATAATGGATCCATGTTGCTGTAATTGATTGTTCAATCAGAATTAATGGCTACACCAGAATCTAAATGTTTGTATTTATTGCCTATGGCATAAAAATTTATTAAGAGCTCTATGAGTTACACTTAAAAAATTAAGCAATGAAAATAGATTTAAATAAAACTTATTTCAACTTTATAAGGCAATGGGTGGTCAAATTGTCCAGATATTAGATCAACATACCAATTTGAAGTCTTCCAGTTCCTTTGGGTCAATACCATCTGGATTCCATATACTCCCCTCAGATTCACCAACACCAACACATTTAGCACCAAAACGATGTAAATATCTCATAGAGTGCAGGCCCACGTTACCAAATCCCTGTGAAGAACAATTACCCATATTTTGACCAGTATAAATGCACATTCTGTTAGTTTAGAAGCAATTATCAAAATCTTTTTGCCAAAAGAAAATGTATGAATTGGCTTCTCTTCAACAATAAAATTCTATGTTTAAGAATGTGGGCTGGGCACAGTGGCTCATGCCTGTAATCTAGCACTTTGAGAGGCTGAGGTGGGAGGATCACTTGATGCCATTTCAACGACAGCCTGGGCAACACAGAGAGACTCCATCTCTACAAAAAATTAGGCAAGTGAAGTGGTGCATGCCTGTGGCCCTAGCTATTTGGGAGGCTGAGGTGGGAGGATCCCTTGAGCCCAGGAGTTCAAGGCTACAGTAAAGTATGATCGTGCCACTGTACTCCAGCCTGGGTGACAGAGTGAGACCTTGTTGCCTCAAAAGAAAGAAAGAAAGTAACGGTCAACTTAATTTTTATCCCCTTAAGTAAAATACATGTTAGCACATCAAACAAGTTTAGGTCAATGTGCCAACCTTTTATCCACAATAGTTTTAGAAAATTATGTTAAGAGACCTCCTTTTCTGGATACAATTTCAAGTTTAAACATTGATCAAAAGAAGTTAGTTGGTGATTGTTTTGTATATACTTGAGAGATATTTATTTCAGTTCTAGTCACATGAAATCATACCAAGGTTCAAAAAACAGAGGATGTATTACTCTGAAAACAACCACTCTAAAATGTAAGAGGTTCAAAATAATCGAATTTTAAAATTGCAGATCTAAAAACATTTAAAAACTTATTTTTTTTCTTACCTGAACAACAAATGTTTTATCTCCAAATCCTGGTGTCATTCCTAAAATGCTCATGTAGGAAGCTTCATTGATGAAGTTTTCAATCCCATGGAAAACACCACGGCCAGTAGCAGAGATGCGTCCATGGATACCTCCTTGACTGATAGGCTTACCAGTAACACAGGCATGTGCATTAATGTCCTGTAAGAGGAAGTTATAATTTAAAGAATAAAATGTCATGTCCATTCTATGATTAACCAATGTAATGAATTAAAGTCAAAGCACATTCTCATTTAACTAAAAATATACTCATTAGGAGTATGTGTGTGTATGAATGTGTGTGTTCAAGGTACACTTTCACCAATAGAGGTAAGACTCATCTTTTCAACTTTCTGTTCCTAGAAAATATACAGTAAAGTAGTCTATATTCTCCAATGGGAGAAACAGAGTTTAGGAATTTAGAATTAAGTAAATAAAAATAACAATATCAGTATCACAGAAGTAGAGATAGTTCATCTTAAAGCTATTATTCCTTCAACAAATATTTAAGCCCTACTAAGTCAGAGTACACATCCCAGTTATAAAGTATCTTAAAATCTATCAAAAGATGTCACCAAAACAGAGCCCCAAGACAGAAGAAAGCATTACAATTTTCTTGGATGAGAGGACTCAATGATGTATTCTTCTGCCAAACAAATCTATAAATTCAATAAAATGCCACTTTTTAAAAGGAGCTTTTAAAGATGATATTCATGTTCATGTAAATGAGTAGATTAACAAAAGTATTTAAGAAATTAAAAAAGAAAGGTATGTGTAGGCGAGACACAGAGTCCCATCTTGTTTGTGAGCAGAGCACCTTCAGCAGCAGCGACCAGCTCTGCAAAGTGGAGACAGGAGTTAACAGTCCTCACCACCTGTCTTCTGTCCCCTTTGGATTGAGGATATGCATGTATTCTTGTTTGGAAACAAGTATAATTAGAAAAACAAAGAATGGTGCTTGGGAGAGCTTCCCTTCCAGGGCACCAGATATGCTATAAACATGGCAACCAGAACACTGCAGAATAGAGAAAACAACCCGTGGAACAGGGGAAACTAGAGACAGCCTTATTATATAGAGTAAATCAGTATAATATGATTAATATAAAATGAAAATCAATACAAAACTTTAAATCAGTGGCAGAAGTATGAACTATTCAATAAACGTGTTGAAACCATTTGCTACCTGTGTGAACAAGATACAGTGTCTTACCTCACGCCACATCCCTAACCCCCAGCATACTCCTGTGTTCCTGCTGGGGGAGTTAGAAAGTATTCTGGTCTTTATCTGTATTGTTTAAACATTTTTATAGAGAGAACTTAAAAGTATATTACTTATATAATTGCCAGCAGAAAAAAATGAAAGCAAGTAAAAAAAAAAAAAAAAAAAAAAAAGGCAGTCTAGTAAAGTGATTTACCGAATTAGTAGTAGTTTTCCCACAGTTTGCTTTCATGAATACAGAATTGCAAATCTAGTGCCAAACGCTTCTAGACAGTGAGAATGCAAATGCTGGAGCTGAAAGAAATACTGTCTGAGGTCAGGCCTGGTGCCAACTGCCAGGCGCCCCGGCATACCCAGTGGTTCTGGAAGCCCGGGGAAAACACTCTCCCACCAACACCACACTTCTAGGTGGGGCTAGACAAAGGGAGCCACGTGGTTTCAGTTCACATCTAGACAAGAGTAACAAAAATTCCAGTTTCCTTACCTTAGGCCTTGAGTTTCGATTTTCCTATCACTTAAAGAAGGAAAACCTTTTTATTAGTCCAAGGTTTTAGCTGGCAGTGCCTCACAAAACTTTCTTTTGCTGCCACCATTGAGAACGAACTATGAATAACAATATACTGCCTACTAGTTTGCACTATTTAATCTAGTGTCTTGCTTAAAACGAACAAGAGACCATGCTCAGAGCTTATTTAATATAAAAAAGCGACAGATTCTGAAAGTGTCCCTTTTGGGAATGGCAGTCAAAACCACAATTCTTTGAAGTGTTGATGCTCCTGTTTTATTTCAGGGGAGTTGTATAATTTACCTGACTTAACACTTACAAATGTTTATTTTTTGGTGCTTACTAAGTAAGGGTTCTGTACTGCTCTAAGTGCATTAGATTATTATTCATCTAATCCTCACAACAGTCTCACAGAGTAGGTACTATCATCATTGTCATTTTACATAAGAGGAGCCCAAGGCCCAGAGAGGCCGAGGGTCCAGCGCTGGAATCCAGGGCTGCCCACACTCCCACCACAGCCCGACCTAGCTTCTGGAGACAGCTCACCTCTACCTTCCTCCTCTTTCCAAGGGCCCATCTTTCCACCAGGGCCCTTATGAGAAAAAGTCCCCCAGTCTTTATTTCCTTTGGGGACTTTGCTAAATCTACCATCCTGCATCTCTTTTGCATTGTCTATCCCTTGCACCAGTGAATCTGTGCCCACAGCCAGTAAACACTCTAAAGGATAAAGGACAACAAAAACCATGTTCTTCAGGCAACAGCCACCTCTCAAGCTATCTTCTTTCTGTTTTTCCTCAGTGCCATTTTTCTTAGTTAGAGGCCCCACTTCCCTATTCACAACCCTCTTCCCTCTGGGCCCCTGGAATAGTCTCCTGCCCTCAACAATCCCATTTTCTGCCGCACACAGAGCAAGGCTTAAAACACACACTCAGCTATGTCACACACCTGCTGATAACAAGCTCTCCACTGTTTTCCCTGTTTTCAGGACGAAGACAGAAGTCCTTATGGTCACCTACCAGGCAGTACCTGGCCTGGTCCTCCTCCTACTGGCCTTTCTTGACCCCTCTCCCGCCTCAATCTCGATTCTGGCCACAATAGCTGTCCCTTAGCTTCCTGAGTTCACGTTGCTTCGGAACTTCAGAACTTGCACCCAGGTGCTTCCTTCTGACCCAAACACCTGCCACTACTTCTTCCCCTAGTCCATGTCCACTCATCCCTCAGAGCACAAACCTGAAGTTTCCATCGCCTAGGAGGCCTTTTCAGACCTTACCTTGAAAGGCTTGGATGGATCCATTATTCTTTTTCATAGCTTCAAAACAACTTCTAGCATTTATCCCAATTGTAGCAAACACCTTGTTTACACTTGGCCTTGAATGTTTCCTACTCCATTCTCTTCCTACTCCTTAAATGTTTCTATTCTTCAAGGTTCCATCTCTCTTAGGGATAGGAGTTATTTTTTCCTCTTGTGTTCTGTTTGGTGGCACTATCTCTGCTCAGTCCCCAGACTCAGTTCTTCCTGGTTCTCTCTGACTCAACCTGGTACCTGTTCTTGATGCCACACATCCCACCCAATCTCGCCAAGTCTTTCTTTGTTGTGTCCCTCACAGGTGCCAATGCCCTGCCCTAGTCCTCTGGCTTCTGGGCACTGACACCACAGAAGGGATTTACTCCCAGAGGCAGTTCAGCCGGACACTTCTATCAGCCTATTCTTCCTAAGGAAGGGTCGGCAGCAAAGGCTCTCCACTGACGACCAGGTAAGACACAAACACTAGGGCTTAGTATTCTAGTCTGTTCACTTACCTCTTTACTATCATCTTCTATCACCTTTATGAATATGCCTTACCTTTGTACAATCTGAGCTCTGCTGTTTCTCTTTCTCTTATCCCTCGAATCTCCAGATGTTTGAATTCTAACCCACTTTCAAGGTCTAGCTCAAATATCTCTTCTAGAAAGCCTTCTTTCAGAAACCACACTATCCACACTGTTTCCATACCTAATCTGCATATGTGTCTTAGCTCCTCTTTAAATTAAAGTCCTTTGTGGGAAAAGTCAAAACTGAAGGCTTCTTGATCTACCTTCTAGCATCTCAGCAGAGTGTGCTTCCCTGGCTAGTGAGGGTCCCACTCCAGTGCCCAGTATAGAACAGCATATAAGCAAAATTTCCATCTACTAACATCATTGTTCATTACATTTACAATTTAAGAATAGAAAAATCAATGTAAAATAATATGCATATCAAGATTATGATTAATTAAAGGGAAGAAGAAAAAACCCAGTGAGTCTTAACTTCTCATATAATCAATTAAATTGCTATTTCTCACAGACAGCAAATATGCAGTAGCCTTGGGGCACCCAGCGGGTACTCACATAGTGCCCTATGGTACTGGCGTAGGTGTCAGCAATCCAGGACATCTCCCGCTCGCCTGTGCTCATGTCTGGAGCAGGTACATCAATGCCAGGACCTGGGGACACAGGGAAAGGGTAGTGTACCAGTTTTTTTTTTCCTTTTTCTTCTGTAAGTACTTCTTTATTCAAACTATGATAAAACCACAATATACTTTTTGCCTATCAGTTGAAACACTAGTATTATCATCTTTCTACCTAATTTAATAATAGCCAGTTTGTATTGAGTGCTTACAATGCACTGAACACTCTGCTAAAAACTTAATATGTATTACTGTTTAACTACTACAACAACCGTGAAAGACATGGGTTATTATTATTACTGTCATTTTTCATGAGGAAACTGTGGCCTCAGAAAGATTCCTTAAGAGCAATGAGGACATTTTTGTTTCTTTGTGTTTCTATCATCTTTCCTTGTGCTTCCCATAGCACAGAACTTAATAAAGATTTGTTGAATGGATGAAAGGAATAATTAAATCTCACCAGTTGTTATTTTGGCCCTGGACCTTACATCCAAAATAGGTTTTCAAAATCCAGTATGAAAACAGACACCATATTTTAGGAACAAACCAATTTTCCCAGACCATTTTAGGAGAGAAATAGATGATGAAAAGGTAAAATGACACAAGCATCTTGGGAGAAAAAACTGTAAGATGATGTACCGGTTTTTAAGATAAACTCTTCTCATACACAAAAATCCTTGTAATTCTCTATAATAACAAAGTCACCATGGCTAGAAAACTTTAGATCTCATTTAGGCAACTAATTAAATAAAGTCATAAAAATACTCATTAAATATTTCACTACTAAACTCAGAAACACACGTTACATGGTCATCTCTCCCACTGGCATTTACTTGCTCTATGTGTGGAAGTTAGCTATGAGCAACAGGTATAAGCCACCCCCATAGGACTCCTGAGTGTGTGAGCAGAGGCTAATCAGGTGAACCTCTCTTGACCTTGGTTCCCTAAACTATAATCAGAGATAACAGTACCATCTTGCCCCACATAAGCAGGATTATTATGGTTGGGGATATACGTCTGTGAGACAGTACAGTAACACCGCTTACTGGGAGTGTAAGTAAGCCTTCCTTGCCAAGTAGAAAGAGACGGGAGAAGGTCACATTGCTGAAGCAGTTGTGTTAAGCACCATACTCTTACTTGTGGAAGAATGCTGGTTTGACCTATTATTCAACACTTAGCGTACATAAAGTTTTGGGCCTTGGCTTTCTGTTTCTCAGATCACAGCAACTTAAAAAGCTTGAGGATAATAAGAATTTAGCTCACAGGCAGCTATAGATATCACTGATGGCACTAAGACTGATGGCCACAGTGAAATCTCTGATAAAAATGTGTTAAATGATGCTCACCCAAATCTGTAAAGGCACAGAAATACTCCTCTCAAAAATAGTAAAAATAAAAACCATCTAAGTATCTAGTATGTCCATTAAATGAAATATGGTATACCTACACAAAGAAGTACTAAACAACTATTAAAAAGGATGATTTATATCTATGTAAGTGACTTGGAATCATCACCAAAGCATACATGTGGAAAAAGACACGTTTCATACAGCATGTATATGTTTCCATTTCCATAAAATTCTTTTTCTTTCTTCTCCTATTTCCTTCCCTCTCTACTTCCATGTACGTGTGTTTGTAGTATGCAGAAGTTATGTACAACCTTACTCATTGTGTTCTCTTTGAATTTCAGCCTCATTTATAATTTTCTATATTATCTCAATTATATAATACAAACTTATTATCTTCATAAAAAGAAAAACACAATTTTATAAATGGTTAAAATATAAAGTCCCCACAGAAAATAATTAAAGTCCCTTCTAAGGGCTATTCCTATTCCCAAGTTCTTCCCTATAATTTTCACTTTTTAGTCAACAGAATAGGTATATTTTTATGTTTTTCTACAAGTCAAAGGCCCAGGTCCTAGCAAATGTACTTCTTTGAACAAGTAGTGTTGTCAAGGGCACAGGGCTGGCATAAGACAACTTTGAAATGCTCAAGGGTCATTTTTTTACACCCCTACCCCGGCCCAATCTGTAACTTTCCTATGCCTTAGCACCCTTTCCCCTGGCCACCTTATACATCTCATGAAGTCCAACCTACCCACAGCTACCTTCACCCCGCATAGCACTCTTACTTGGAAGGGTTAAGCCCCTAATCTATCCTCCTCCGCTAACAAAGGGCTCTGCTGCTCATGTTTGTTCCTTCTCTCTGCCTTTAGAGAGACATACCAAAGCCAGAGCCAGTGCAACTCTGTTTAACCACATTCCTTCTCTCCCACGGTACAAATGACAACTTGCTCCTGAATCCTTCTAGAGGTATCTACAAAAGTACTGCTTGTTTTTTAACAACATTAAGGGTTAAATAAGTTGTTGCCTCAGAGAACAATTCCAGTTGGAGAAGGGCTTTGGCAAGTGGCAGGTCTGAGGGATAGAGCTGACAAATCAGACATGTAGAATGTAGAATGTAGACATGCTAAAGATGAGACAGTTTCCCTACCCAAAACAAAGCACAAAGTATTAATTATTGGGCTTATGAGTTTTCTACTCCATATATAACCAAACCTGTGTATAGGGATGCACAGATAACAAGTAATTCCTGAATAACAGATAAATTCTCAAATATACAGAGAACAGGTCTGGGATAGAAGTCCATTCTTTTTTAAAAAAAAAAAAAAAAAAGCAACTGCTGTAACAGAGTATGAGCACAGGGTGAGAGCTGAAAGGGTAACTGTGTGCATGGAGACACAAGGGATGAGAAGAGTGTGGAGACTTCAGGGACCTGCTAGAGCACTTCATAGTTTATGAAGGTAGTATCTAAACTCACACAAGGGAAATAACACCAACCCTTCACAAGCTTTTCCAAAAAAGAGAAGAGGAAAGAACACCTCCTACTTTGTTCTATAGGGTCAGTATTACCCTCATAGTAAGACTGGACAGATTTAACGCAAGCCCTATAGAACTAAATTGACTTCTGCACCACAAAGCTTTGCACCTACCAGGTAGGCAAAGGGAGTTTTTCTTCACTTCTGGGCAAGCCTTGAATTGTTTATCTGTTACCTGTTGACTTCCGTTTCCATAGAGTATTTCAGATTGAGGCTCAGACTTGAGTCTGAGCCCTGGCCTTGTCACATTGTAAGTTTAAGATCATCTTCTCAATATCTGCAGAAAAAGGAGCTGCGATTTTGACAGGGATTGTGTTGAGTCTGTAGACCAATTTGTGGAGTCCTGACATCTTAATCATATTAAGTCTTCCGATCCTGAATACAGGCTGTCTTTCTATTTATTTAGGTCTCTTTGCTTTCTTCTTCTTTTTTTTTTTCTTTAAACACATTACTGAGAAGTTTAATCTTTGCTTTCTTTCAATGATGTTTTGTAGTAGTCAGTGTAAAAGTCTAACAACAAAGTATTTTATCCCTTTTGATGCTATTGTAAGGGATATTGGTCTATAGTTTTCTTGTGATGCCTTTGTCAAATCTTGGTATCAGAGTAATAATGACCTCATAGAATGAGTTGAGAGGTATAATTTAGGTGAAATTTAGTGTGTGTGGCAAAAGCTCCTATAACAAATAGTAGGAGTCTCAGGAATTCTCCAAAAGAGATCACATTATCCTCCCTGCCTGTCCCACTGCTTTAAAGAGACAGCTAGGACTATTTAAAACCTTCAGCTCCAAAAGGCATCAGATTTCTTACTGCTTTAGGAACTACAGAACTGCTATTATAAAAACTGCTTTCACATATTAAAAAAATGTTTTAAATTCAGATATTATTTAGTTCTAAAAGTATGGCCTTGGTCTTTCTAGATGTCTCAGTAGATAATGTAAATGCTGCTATACTGATCAAAACTCTCGCAATATCTGTACAAGGAGAAGAGGGGGAAGAGATCTCTACCTGGTGCCTACACTGCACACTGAGAATCTGAACCTTTCTATTAGAAATGTGTCATACACAGGCCCAGGTATGCTCACCAGGTATATCACAGAACCTAATTTCTCAAAGTAAAAGGGCAACTCTGTTCAGGCACATACAGATAAAAGTAGGAGTTTAAGATAATCACTTATTAGGTGTTTCCACTTTATACAGAAATCTATTAATACATGGCAATACATACCAATGAAACCCTTCTTTGCTAGCTCCATGGTGAACCTCCTTGTGATCTTTTCTAATTCACTGTCCTATAAAGGAAAAAAACAAAAACAGAAACAACAATGAAAAAAATTTTGATATAAAAATTACTTGGAGATTACAGTTGGCATTATATATTTTCTATTTATAGGACATTTTCATACATCTTCTCATGTAATCTTTAGAATGACTCATAAATTAGGCATTTCTATAACAGTATAAAGATGAAAAAACAAGGGACCAGAAATTAGGTTATAAAAACAAGATAGTAGACGAGGGCTTATATCCCAGTTCCTCTTTGTATTAATTCCCCACTTAAAAAAACTGAATTTTAATTAACACTAACTGAAAAATGATGTAATTGTATTAATATGGACCCTATGAGCCTCCCCTATGGTATATTTCCATTTAAATGGTAAAAAAAAATTTTTTTCTGAGGCAGTCTCACTCTGTTGCCCCAGGTAGAGCAAAATGGTGTCATCATGGCTCACTGCAACCTCAACCTCCTGGGCTCAAGTGATCCTCCTGTCTCAGCCTCCCAAATAGCTGGGACCATAGGCTTGCACCATGACACCCAGCTAATATTTCTATTTTTAGTACAGAAGGGGTCTCGCTCTTGCTCAGGCTGGTCTTAAACTCCTGAGTTCAAGCGATCCTCCCGCTTTGGCCTCCCAGAGTGCCAGCATAACAGGTGTGAGCCACCACACGAGGCCTTAATCACCTTTTAACCAAGTAATGAAAAAGGACATTGACGTTAAGTAGGTGACCTTTTATATGGCAAACCACTCAATGAATTAATTATTTACTTGTTTTCCATTCCAGTTGAAAAGTAACTGGGACCATTAATTTCACTGGTATGGGGGATACACAGAAGTCCAGCAATTTCAAGTCCTTTGTAAACAAACAAATAGTGCTCTGATACTTACGGTATAGTTCTTGGGATTGATCTTAACACCGGCTTTAGCGCCCCCAAATGGCACATCTGAAAGGAAAGTTGTTATTTCACGTAAAAGTAAAAAAAATAAAGCAACAGAAAGCACCATGCAAAATTAAGAAAATGTATGATGCTTTAAGCTTGAATTTCAGAAAATTCAGAAATAAACCCACACTGATCTCTTTCTAAAATGTTGTAAATAAAACTTTCTTGAACAGAAATTATAAGGCTAGCCAAGTTATAATGTGTATTTAATCAGTGCTCTTAAAAAAATCAGTGCTCTTTACTACTCTAAAAGATAATGACCCATTTACTTTCCTTCTGCTATGTTTTGCTGTTAAAAAATCCTCCACTTAAGAAAAGATTAAATCTTAATTAATACTAATTGAAAAACGATGTAAGTCTTAAAGAGCACAACTTTTTAAAAAATCAGCTCTGACAAGGTCTATTTCTAAAGCATCTTAAAAAGTAACCTTGTGTGTAAATGTATTTCCCAAAGAGTTATTAGGTAGCAATAAAAGGTGATCACTTACCAACCACTGCACACTTATATGTCATCAGAGAAGCCAAAGCTTTCACTTCATCTACACTCACATCAGTGCTGTAACGGATACCTGGTGGGGTTTTTTTAAAAGGGGGGGGGGGGTCAAAGAAGAAAGAAGGGGATGTTATCTAGAACAAATTTCAGTAAGTTTCAAAACTAAACAAAACTGCAAATTGAAAATGTCCACTTTTTACATTTTACAACCAGGCTATTTCCAAGAACACTAGAAGTTAACATGTGTCAGAACACTATAAAAAGTCAATATAAAAAGCTAAAAGGAAAAGCTGCTAATAAAAACAACTGTGATTTCACAAGACAAAAATTACACAGGAATGAATGTTTTTTATACTTTCCAGAAGGCAACTAACTCCTTTTCCTTTTCGCTTTGGGTGATTTGGTAGCAGAGAGTTCAAGAATTCTGTGCTCTGATAATAGATAAACATGGGCAATGGATAGTCACCAAGTTTGAAATGCCAGATGTCTAAGTAGAGGTTTTGGCTCCAAATGGGTACACCCAAAGAGATCCTTACCTGATACTCTCCTCACCTACTGCCAACTTTTTTCAACCAGAAGATGAGAAAACCATTTCCTCTTCCTGGGGATGAGCAATTCCCTTCGCCATTTCTGAAGGGAGGGGAGGTGTGGCCAAGCAGACAGGCAACTCTGAGTCCTAATTACCCTGTATCCAGAAGCCATTAGGTGTTTGGTGGAAGGGACACAGGAAGTGAGGATGCCTGCTGCTTTGGCTTTGGGGGTCTTGGTCAATCACCCTTCCAAGTGTTGCAGGATTAAGCCACCTTTCTCTCTCTGTTATAGTCCACTGCTTTTCAATCTGAAAGAGGAAGTCTGAGTGGGGTGACGTCTGACTGCACACTGCACGGGCTCCTTGGGTTTGTGTGTGAAGGATACCCGTATGAAGCTGCAGCATTTTTCTGCTCCCCCTCCTCCAACAGATTCAGCTCCCCTAGAGGGGCTGGGTGCAATCTCCACTGAGAGTCAGAGGTTAAATAATGAGAGCCCCAGGGACATCTCTTTTAAAGAAGAATTCTGAGAATAGAAGATTTTCCAGATCGAAAATATATAACATCTCATAAACATGCAGTTTCTTGACAGGGTCTTGCTAATGTTGCTCAGGCTGGTTTCAAACTCCTGGCCTTAAGCATTCCTCCTGCCTTGGCCTCCCAAAGTGCTGAGATTATAGGCATGAGCCCCATGCCCAGCCTAGTCAATTTTAAAAGCTGTCTTATTATACATTTCAGAAAAAACCAACTATATGTTAATGATATGTTTTAAGAGAATTTTACTTGTATATATGATGAAAATTCTGAGCTGGGCATGGTGGCGCACACCTATAGTCCCAGCTACTCAGGAGGTTGAGGTAGGAAAATCGATTGAGCCCAGGAGTTCCAAGGCCAGTTTGGGCAATATAGCAAGACAGTCGTCTTTAAAAAAATAAATAAAAATAAATTTAAAAAAGCTAATTCTGAAGCTGAACATATTTCTTTGGTCTACTGGAAAAATAAAATGATTAGATTTAGAAGAGTGAGCTCTTAGAATTATATCTTTCAAAAAACTAGTTCTCAAATTATTTGTGAAATAAATGTACTCATTATTAAAATTTTAGAATGTGAAATGACAGGTAATTTTTCTACCATGTAGCAGATATCTCTATAGCTTACTGCCCCGTTTTGTTCAGGTCTCTGCTGAAAGCATATTTCATTCTGAGGGGCTCTCTCCAACTTCTCTCTCTCTCTCTACTTAATCTATTTATTTATTTAGAGACAGGGTCTTACTCTGTCACCTAGGCTGGAGTGTGCAGTGGTGCAATCACAGCTCACTACAGCCTCAAGAGATCTTCCTGCCTCAGCTTCCTGAGTAGCGAGGACTACAGGTGTGCACCACATCTAGTTTACTGTTTTTTAAAATTTTTTGTAGAGACAGGGTCTTCCATGTTGCGCAGGCTGGTCTCGAACTCCTGGCCTCAAGCGATCTTCCCACTTCAGCCTCCCAAAGTGCTGGGATTACAGGCTGACCACCCTATTTAAAAGAGCACCTATTCCTTACCACCACTCTCTAGCCCCCTTTAGCTTATTTGTTTCTTTGTAACATTTATTATTACTGACCTTATATATGTGTTTACTAACTTGGTTTCCCCACCTGGCAAGTCAGCACTATGACAGATCAGTTTTATTCACTGCTTTAATTCTTGGTTCCTAACACAGAAAATTGCATGTATCAGGCACTCAAATTCATGGTGAATGAATATATGAATATTCTTAACTCTTAAAATTTAAGGGGGAAAAAAAAAAGAGAGAAAAAAGCCATGGCCATAAACATTTTGACATACATTTAAGTTTTAAGCTATTTACCATAAGCATCTACACACATCATGAAAAGACTAAAAAGTTAAAGTACCAGGTCTTAAAAAGTACTCCAGAAAAAAAAATAAAATTCGTAGGGGGTGGAACTAATGGGGAGATGATGATCAAAGGGTACAAAGCCTCAACTGGACAGGAGGAATAAGTTTTTTTTTGAGATACAATACACAGCATAGTTAATATAGTAAATGATAATGTATTGTAAATTTCAGAATTGCTAGGAGTAAATTTTAAACACTCTTACCACAAAAAATGATAAGTATTTGAAGTGATAGACATGTTAATTAGCTTGATTTTAAAAAAATTAGCTTGATTTAATTATGCCGCATTGTACTAAAATTACTTTGTACCCCATAAACATGCACAACTATAATTTGTTGATTTACAATTAAAAAAATGAAAATTAAAAAGAAATAAAATTTGTAAGTACTATTAATATGAAACATTTATATCTTTAAAGCAAAAATTTGTTTAAAAACTAAAATGTGCTTTTCAAATTATTAAAAACACCACTAAGTAATACAGCATATTACTTAGTGAAAACTGTGCTAAGCCAGGGGAAGCCAGGTGGGGTGCCATGTCCAGGTGACCCTGCCTGCAGCATCTGCTTACCTGGAGGGGTGCTAACACTGCTCTCCCAGGCGTGGTGTCAGGACTGCGAGAGACATCCCACGTGGGGCATCTGACACAGTGCCCTGCAAGCGGTCAATACTCAAATCTCAACTATTACCACTGCTATAACAAGTATTACACAGTAGCAGCACAGAACAAAGCAATTTATTTAACAAAAAAGTCTAAACTGACAGGCATTTGAACAAATGGTTTAACAAACTTTGGTTTCATTACTTCTCCAGATAAATTCATAGGAGATATAAAACAATGTATTAATTAAGAATTAGTATTTCTCCTTCTATACATAAATCACTTTTCATTGACCTTTTAGGAGCCTGTGGAAGTAGTCACCTATGTTATTTTAATTTTCCTTGCTTTCTTAAATGGGGGAAAAAGTTACTTTCCCTTATCTTAGAAACTTAAAAAGTACTATAATGTAATGTATTTAGTAGGGAACTAAAAACTGTTTGAACCAGTAATATTCATAAATCAAACAGCAAAAGCATTCAAAGGGCAAGCCTAATAATCTAGACAAAGATGCTAATTAGAAACCAGACCCCTCCTTCTACAAAACAATATAAACAATATGTCCTTTCATTACAAAAGTCCTGGAATAATATGAGTCATAAACTTTGTGTGTATAATAAAAAACAAGTTTCCACTGGACGGAACCCAGGAATTCTTGTTTGTAAAGCGAAATTTTCTTTCTCAGCCACACCCATTTAGAGAGCACAACTGCCAGACACTGGAGAGTAGGTCTACTGATTACTTCTTATACCGGCACTTTCTGCAGGTTATGGACCAATGAAGAACTTTCAGAGCACTGAGGCAAGGGAGGAGCTATAAAGAAAGGAGCAGAGCCTTAGTGGAACAGGCCCTGGAGCAGATGAAGGTGGGCAGCAGACAGAAGTTAATGCAGGTAGTATTGCCTGAGCTAAAGAAGAAGCATGTTTTCATTTTAACTTTCTAATTAGCGACACATACATGTTTTTAATTCTGGAAACTGGTAGGTATACTATTACAGGGTTAAACTGTTAATCTGAAAAACAAAAATCTTAAAGTACACCCATAAATAAACTATTCTGTAGCAATACTTGAGCTGAAACAAACTCTAATAAGAAAAGCGATACCTACACTTAGAGAAAACCAGTTGCTCTTCCTCCACTAGGAATGGGAACCAAAGATAACTACTAAAAATAAACTGTTATCTGAAAATTTTTAACCACATGGATACCAAGAGATTTCAGTAAGAATAAGACTAAACAGAAAGAAAGAAAAGAAAGAAAAGGAAGGAAGGAAGGAAGCAAGCAAACTTCTTCATTCAGTGGATTTGGAGAAATGAACACAACCGGAGTATGAGAAGGATAAAATAATGCAACATATCTATCAAAGTTCTGAAAGAAGGGGAAAACCTAGCATTTCTGAATGCCTACTATATCTCAAACATATTCAATTCAAAGTTGTTCAATAAAGCAAAATATTAGGTAATATACACATACATACAAGAAAACCAGAAAATCTTAGAATATTTTAAATCAAAATGAAGCAAGAAGGATCTTATTTACAGTCTGAATATTGTCACTTTTTATAAAACCAAGCCTCTCCTCCTTTTCCGTGGGATAGAACACGTGGCAGAGAATGTTAAAGGTGAGCAGGAACAACAGGGATAGAATGGGGTGGGGGTGGGGTACAAGACAAACTAGAAGGATAAACATTTTATTCCGGAAATGGAAGAAAGTAAATTATGATATTTTTGTATCCTAAAGTCTTAAAGCACTATGTCTTAGCCTCTATTGATACTGACATCACTAGTGTTTGGGAAGAGATCATCTCAGTCTTTGGTTGTCAGTGCTAGCAGATTATCACTCCAAGAAGAATGGAGGTGATGCTTTTAAGAAAGAGCAGGAGTCCATGGCTGGCTAAGCTACAAAGCAAACAGGTTGGTTATACAGGCATGGACCACAGAACTGAGGCCACTGGAAACAGGGCCTAAAAACCAAGGACTACATTCTGACCTGCTGACTAAGTAATTTATGTATTCAGTTCACCAGAGGAAACTAAAGAAATACCACCTGTGACAATGTTTATTATTTATCAATCTCAGTAAAGTTGGGGGAAGGGCTAGGGATAGAATGAAGCACATACTACAATGGGAACTTTGAAATCATACCTTCAATTCTCAACAGAAACTGATTGTACAGTTATTTTGAGTTAAACAGTATCTAGATGCTTCCAAAGAACATTAATGAAATTCAGACATCTGCAAACCATACACAGCAAAGGACTGTTCTACCTTTTAACTTAATTACCAAGTATTCCTTAGCATGTTCAGGAGTCTGAACGTACTAAATTTTTCTAGAAATAAAAATCCAAAGCAAAAACTAGCTGAAGTTGCTATAGTGACAGAGAAAACAAACCAGCTTATTACTTTAAATAAGATTCAGTGAAAACCGCAACTGACTAGCTTGAATTTTTCTTCCTTTGGCTAGCTGACTCAAAACCAAACACACACACACACACACACACACACACACACGCGCGCGTCTCAGCCACTGAGTCATCACTGTTGTTTATAATTAATCATTAACTAAACATTTATAAAAATCCAAATGGTTTTTAAAATTACTTGAACCTGGATCTCTTAACAGGGTTTGATTTATTCATCAGAAATCCAATGTCCGGCTGTATTCTCCCACTTTTCAGAAACTATTAATTCAATAACCAAGAGTTCTAACACAAGCACAGAACCCCCAGAAAAGCAAGAAGGCCTTAAAACAACTCTCAAAATTCATGCACTCACACTCTTGTTATTTACTCACCAGAACCTATTTTCTCACTTAATATACCTTCCTAACTCACAATAATGTTCTGTAACTTAATTCACAATGAGAAGAAGAAGGAAAAAGCAGGGAGCAATTAGTCAGGACTATCAATCAGCAAGTAAAGACCACGTGAAACACTGTAAGTCTTGGATATAAATTCAGATCTTTACCATGGGGAAAGAGCATTGTACACAGGAGCTAAGAAAAACCATACTCTTTTATTGCTTTAGATAGCATCAATGTACTGTTCTGTGTAAGAAGGCAGGGAAATTTCACTTTTAGATTTCTTTTTTTGGAGACAGAGTCCCTGTCTTCTAGGCTACAGTGTAGTGGTGTCATCATAGCTCACTGCAACCCCAAACTCCTGGGCTCAAGCAATCCTCCTGCCTCAGCCTCCCCAGTAGCTGGGACTACAAGCATGCACCACCATGCCCAGCTAATTTTTCTATTTTTAGTAGAGGTGGGGTTTTGCTCTTGCTCAAGCTGGTCTAGCGATGCTCCCCACCTCAGTCTCCCCCAGAGTGCTAGGATTATGGGCATTAGCCTCACCTGGTCCACTTTAGATTTTTAATCCATTATCTAAATCTTTTATTTTAACCATTTTGAAGGGACAAACTCAAGCTTTCTGGGAAGCAAATGTTTAGCTGATATTGGAAAAATATTTCATTAAAATTTTAAAATTACATAACATATATACGTTTTCATCAATATTTACTTATTTATTCATTGATTGATTGATTGACAGAGTCTTGCTCTGTCCCCCAGGCTGGAGTGCAGTGCTCACTGCAGCCTCGAATTCCTGAACCCAAGCCATCCTCCTGCCTCAGCCTAGGTAGCTGGGACTACAGGTGCATGCCCAGCTAATTAAAAATTTTTTTTTTGTAGAGAATGAGTTTTGTTTATGTTGCCCAGGCTGGTCTCAAACTCCTGTCCTCAAGAGATCCTCCTGCCTTGGCCTCCTAAAGTGCTGGGACTACACTATGCCTAGCCTGTTTTCATTAAAATTTAAATACAGAAAAAGCTGAAGACTCCCTTGACTACCACTATGACCCCAGCCTTCTCCTTAGGGGTGCCCATTCTTAGCAATTTAAATGTATATCCCTCCAAATCACTTTCCCTGCATTTACATCCATACATATCTATAAAACATATATCTTTGTTTCGTGAAATATTTAACTTACTGCCCAATGGAGGGAAGATTATGCATTAAAAGAGGAATCTTGCTAATTTTTTTGTAGATCCCTTATTCTGATCATGATTAACAGTAAACTTAGCCACATCTTCATAACAGGTCTTAGATTGATGGTAGTTAAACTGGTGAATACAAAGTTGGATAACATTTAGCAAAAGTGGTAACATTATAAAAAAAGGTTCAAGGGAGTAAAGGCTTGAAACCTCAGATATCCAGTTTCATATAAATCATTTACAAGTCTAGGTGACATTTGAGATGGGTCTTAGAGAGGAAGAGGAGTTACAGGGAGGCAGGAGGAAAGGCATGGGCAGGCACCACAGGCTCAGGGACCACACTAGGCAAGGGCAAGATGGAGAAAAACACGTTTGTATTTTCATTTTCCTAAGGATCATTTTTAAACCAGATTTTTATTTTCAGAATCCAATCCTTTTTCTCATTTACCCTTTCCTACCAGTTTCTCAGGCTATAAATTGCATAGTTATCACTGACTCTACTCTCCTTCATCCTATATATCTTACCTGTTGGAGAATACTGTACTGTCCTTTCTTCAAAATGTTTTATCTGTCCTTTCCTCTTCATTTTCTGTGCTATTACCTGTCACTTCATTCTCAGTTCTACTGCTGCCTAACTTTCTGTGTCCTCCCACGTTTATCAGAATATTCAATAAACCTAAAAGGAAAACTGTATCTACTCACACACTTGACACCAAATGTGTGGGTTTTCTACACTAAGCAATTCTCCAATTCTCTTGGACATCAACTGGGTGTCCTACAATATAACTCAATTCTGACATAACTACCCAGAATTAGCACAGACCCCACAGCGTAAGGGTGTAGTCTCAAAAGACTGTTCCCCACTTCAGTTGCCAAGTATTGGATGCACAGGGCACCCACACTTCTGTTCAACTTGGCTATAAAGCAGGGGTTCCCACAACCCCCTCCTCATATTCAATAATCTGCTGTAACAGCTCACAGAACTCAGGGAAACACTTTACTTATGTAAAGGATACAAATGAACAGCCAGATTAAGAGGTACACAGGGTGATGTCTGCAAGGTCCCCAGTGCAGAAGATTCTGTCGATGTGGAGTTGGGAGAACACTACCCTCCCCACATATGGGTGCATTCACCAGCCTGGAAGCTCTCTGAACCCCTCTTCCTCCAACCAACATTTAGGGTTTTTATGGAGGTTCCTTTACAAAGTCATGACTGTTTGGTGACTGAACTCAATCTGTAGTCCCTTTCTAATCCCGAGGTTGGAGGGTAGGGCTCTAACTATCTAACTATGTAACTATGGCTCTTTCTGGCAACCAGTCCCCATCTTGAAGCATCCAGGAGCCCACCAAGAGTAGCCTAGTTATATCAAAAAACACTCCTATCATCCAGGAAATTCCAAGGAACTTATGAGCTCTTTGTCGGGAATGAGGCACAGAGACCAAATATGAATATATTTATTATGTCACAAATCTTTATTTCTTATTATTTACAAACACACAGTCTGTCCTGACCCCTCACATATAGTTCCACCTCCTGCCTTGGCTGAAACCACCTCCTCTTCTCTTTATCTGAAATGGCCTTTCCTTGATCCAACATCTATCCAGCCTCTCCTACTTTCAGATCAAGACTGTCTCTCCCTAGTTGAACTCTATTGCAGTAACACATGGTTTAGTGTTTTTTCAACTGTCATTTATTGACTAGTTCCCAGAAAGGAAAATGTAGAAACAGAATACTGAGCTAAAACCAAAACGAGAAAGACAGAAAGACATAGCACAGAAGAGATTTTGAAGCTTACTCTATTTGGGAGAAATCAATGAAAAAATATTCCGGGAGGTGGGGGGGACAGGTTAACTATCAGAAATCCCTATGAACTAAGGAGTGTTCCTTAATTAAGCATAAAGTTCAGAGGTCTTGCATGCAGGGAAAACAACTCCCACATAATGGAAAATTTGATTTATTTAGAATATAGACTATAGTTTATAATGAACACAGTCCTTATTCAGTAAATCCCCAATATGGCTATTATCATCCTTGATTATTCCTTTGTTCTTTCTCTTGGCAAAAGAGATTTTTAAAAAAAGAGTCATGTAAATCCTACTAATGCCCAATAGGTACAAAATGCTTTTTTTTCTTTTTTTTTTTGAGACAGAGTCTCACTTTGTTGCCTGGGCTAGAGTGTCGTGGCGTGAGCCTAGCTCACAGCAACCTCAAACACCTGGGCTCAAGCGATCCTCCTGCCTCAGCCTCCCGAGTAGCTGGGACTACAGGCATACGCCACCATGCTCGGCTAATTTTTTCTACATATTTTTAGTTGGTCAATTAATTTCTTTCTATTTTTAGTAGAGACGGGGTCTCACTCTTGCTCAGGCTGGTTTCAAACTCCTGACCTTGAGGGATCCTCCCACCTCGGTCTCCCACAGTGCTAGGATTACAGGTGTGAGCCACTGCACCTGGCACAAAATGCTTTTTAAAAGTCCTATGTTGACATATTTATGATAATGATGAATGAAAAAAGGAGCCATACTGCCGACAACCTTTATAATTTTCATTTGTGTCATCTTTCACATTTTCCTCTAGCCTATAAGCAATTCAGAAAAATTAGGTCTAACTTTCTCCAAGAATAATCAAGAGAAATAATAGTAACTCATGGTAAACAAAGAATTTTCCTAGTTTTTAAAGAAGAGACACTTAGAAGAAAGCCATTTCAAAATCATTCAATTGAAAACCCTTAAAAATAAGTAACACGTTGGTAGAAAAATGAGTTATTCTGGCTAGCGCATTAATATGTTAAACACCAAAGGTCTTTAACCCTCTTTTAATGGAAAACTCTCTTCAAAATGTTATTTCATTTCCTTAGCAACTAGAATAAATGCACCTCTAAGATATCATCTATGATGAGCTTTATATGCAAAGTTGTTTTAATGTGCATTATTTCCCAGGAAGAAGGTAGGTCTTCTAATAGCTTTTAACAAATTTCAAAAGTATCACTATCCAAAGTACTAGGAATCATTGTGCTGATGGTATGACATGGTTCTCAATCAACGTGCACCCCAAGATCCAATTTGTAACATTTTACATGAATAAATCCCAGACAATAATGGTTAAAGTGAGTGCTGGAATCAGATGACCGCAATCTGAACCCCAACTCCACTATGTACTAATCTTGTCACCACGCTAAACGACACTTTGCTCTTCAGCCTTAGTAGCCACATTTGGAAACTGGGGACAAGAGTGTATTTTATGAGACATATAAGCAATGATGCATGAAAAGTTCTTAGCAGAACACCTGGCACACATACAGAGCTCAGTAAATGTTAGCTATTATTGTTATCCCTTTCTATGCCAGTTGACCTCTGTGAAAGCAGAATGTGTGTGGCTGCTGAATCTCCCAGGTACGGTTTTTTGTAAAGGCCTTGTGCAGCCCTCTCCCTTCAGCTCTGTCTTCTTGCCCTTCATAAAACCTTTTCCTGCCGTCACCAGTAGTATTTTATATATTAACATTTCAAGCTGCATTAATTTCTACCTCTGGAAAGGGGAAAATATTGATTCATTGGGATAGCTAGGTGAGTTTTAGATAACAACTTTGGATCTAAGAATGTTCATAGTTATATTGGGGGTAATGTTGGGAATAGAGATGCTTCACTTTTCATTTTGTAACTTTCATTACTATTTAAATATTTGAATCACACATATGTATTTTAATGAGTTTGTTGAGCACAGGAATTATTAAAGTGATATTAGGGATTTTTCTCTTTATTACTTGGATTGTAAAAACCTAATTATTGGGCAAATAGGAAAAAACAAACAGACAAAAAAGCCAAACACAAACCAAACTCAGAAGTCTCATGTCAGAGACTAGTGCGTAGGATTTCTTTTAACATCCACAAGTTAGTATTTTAGTCTTTATTGGTTAGAGGCAGAACTCTCAGTATCTTTACTGTAGTGGATAAAACCCAATTTTCTTAAGCATTCTAAATAAACAGCGAAAGTGGTAAACCCAATTTCTTCCCACTGTACGCCAGAAAAGTTCAAGCTCAATTTTTATTTCTTGGCCGGGCGCGGTGGCCCATGCCTGTAATCCTAGCACTCTGGGAGGCCGAGGCA
>VBSM01003210.1:1716636-1731109 GCA_008086735.1 Cheirogaleus medius
CAGAGTGCTAGGATTACAGGCGTGAGCCACCACGCCCGGCCTAATTTTTTCTATTTTTAATAGAGCTGGGGTCTTGCTCTTGTTTAGGCTGGTCTCAAACTCCTGACCTCAAGTGATCCTTGTGCCTTGGCCCCCCAGAGTGCTAGGATTACAGGTGTGAGCCACCATGCTCGGCCTAATTCTTTTTTTACCTTTTTAATATTTGGATTAATCAGAAGATTTTAAAGTTTATTTTGTCTATCATACTTTATTCTGATTGATTCATTCATATAGGAAGTATATATTGAGACCTGTTATTGACCAGACATTGGTGTAAGTGGTGAACAAGATAGACAAGATCCCTTCTGTTATGGAGTTTTAATTCTAGTGGGGAGGTTATAGATTGTGAGGAGTGTTAGACAGAACATAGTAGAGTGTGGTGCTGTAGGATAACAGGAATACTTACTTTATATATGCTGGTCAGAAAAGGCCTCTTCAAAGAAGAAACATCTAAACTGAAATTAAAGGCAGAGTTGGAGCAGCCTCCATGAAGAGCTATGGGAGAGGCATTCCCAGTGAAGGAAACGCCACGTTGAAAAGCTGTGACATGTGGAACACCTTGATGTATTTAGGAATGGATGGGAACCCAGTGTGACTATGGTTGTCCAGATGGAGATGGCATGTTGTGATTTTGGAGTGGTAGATAAAGGTCAGATCAAACAGGTGAGAGCTTTACTTTTTACCTTTTGTGCAGTGAAAATCCAACTGGTAGTATAGCAGACATAAATTCTGTAGCCTACACATTTAACACAATTGACTGCCACACTAGAAAAAAACATTTTTTCTTTGGGGCCACGGTGTTTTATTACAAAAATAGAATAAAAACTTCAAAACAAAGTGATCCTTTCTAATTTAATGAAAAATTTGTTATTTTTTATTGTTTTCTGTGCTTGAGTTATACGCAACTTGAAAAATAGTTCACGCAACTCCCAAGGCAAAGAGATGTGTGAGTTACATATGCTCACGAGGCCCCAGGCTCAAAACTAACGTGAGTTAAATACAACTCCCAGTTGTATTTAATGACAGTTAATGTGTTAAATATACAAATATGTAACTTATATCTCTATAACTAAGTTTCCTTAGCTCTGGAGCTTCTCATTTCTACTAGAAAACAATCATGGTAAACAATCTTGCCAGTTTAGGATGAAGTCATCAGCTTCTGGTTTAACTAAGTTAATTCCAGGTTAATTCAAACCCTTGATAAATACTTAGTCCTTTGGATAAATATTCAGTTTTGCCACATAGCTCCTCCATTACTTTTTTTCTACAGTGGAGGGTGGTGGTAGAGAAGTTTTAAATTTTTTCCAGGCATTGAGGAGGAGGCATCTTTGTGCCATTCTCTGTCCTTCTGGGCCATTGCCAATGACTGGCTTGGTCTTGCATGGCACTGTCTGCCTCTGCCACACCTGGGGCTGATGTCCTTGCTACCTCAATAGCCTCTGGTCAGCAGGTTTATGCATGACAGGTCTTTAATCCCAGGCTCGTTTGGGCCCACTGGTCCAAAGGACATTCTTTAATGCTTTTCTAGGTTATGCTTGCGTGCTTGGGACTCTGAAGAAGCTTTTCAGGAATATAGTTTGGACATGTCATTGGCTATTGTGCTGAAGAAACTTTTCAGGAATATAGTTTGGGCATGTCATTGGCTATTGTGCTGCCACCAACTGATGTATTAGGTGCAAGGTTTTGCTAAACGGTCTGCAGTTCCCTGGACTGTATCTTGGGAAAGGGGAACTTAATTAACTTCTATTCTGGGTCCTTCCCTACAAACATCCTGGAGAAACTTCTCACCCTTCCTCACAATGGACTTAGCTCCAGATGGGATAGGAAGTAAGAGTTCTGAACTTATATCTAATCTGTCTTCTAACTTTTCTTTTTCTTTGTACTCTTTTCCCCCAAGTTTTTTTGTCATCTCAGTTGTTATGGGAGAACTGTACTCTTGTCATCACCTGCCTCTTTCTCTGTGCTGTAGTTTATGTTATAAACTCTGCTATCAAAGTTTTCTTTCTTTGGTTGGTGATACTTAAAGCCATGATTTTGAAATTTAAAAAGTTGCTATCTTTCCTCTTCAACCGTACAATTGAAATTCTTAGCTTTCAAAAATTATGGTTTTAATGGATCAGAGACCTAAATATAAGAACTGAAACTGTAAAACTTTTCGAAGAAAATTTAGGTGTAAATCTTCATGACCTTGGATTAGGCAACAGTTTCTTAAATATGTCACCAAAAGTACAAGCACCCAAAGAAAAAATAGATAAATTGGATTTTATCAAAATTAAAAATTATTGTGTTTTAAAGGGTAACATTAAGAAAGCGAAAAGACAGCCCACAAAATGGGAGAAAACATTTGCAAATCGTATATCCGATAAGGGTCTACTATTCAAAATATATCAAGAACTCTGATGGCTCAACAGTAAAAAGGCAAAGACCCCAATTAAAAATGGGCAAAGGATTTGAATAGATATGTCTTCAAAGAAGATATCCAAGTGGCCCAATCAACACATGAAAAGATGTTCAACATCATTATTCATTAGGGAAATACAAATAAAAATCATAATGAGATGGCACTTCACACCCACTAGAATGAGTATAATAAATAAATAGATAGATAATAAAGCTGAGCCTTTTACACCTGTAATCCAAGCACTTTGTGAGGCCCAGGTGGAAGGCTGCTTGAGGCCAGGTGTCCAAAATAAGCCTGAGCAACATAGGAGACCCTATCTCTACAAAAAATGAAAAATTAGCTATGCATGATGATGCATGTGTGTAGTTCCAGCTACTTGGGAGGCTGAAGCAGAAGGATCACTTCAGCCCAGGAGTTTGAGGTTACAGTGATTGTGATGGGGTCACTGCATTCCAGCCTGGGTGACAGAACAAGACCCTGTCTCAATAAATTTATAAATGAAAATTTAAAGCTTCAGCAAATATCAAGTGTTGGTAAGGATGTGAAGAAATTGGAACCTTATACATTGCTGATTGGAATGTAAAATGGTACAGATGCTATGGAAAACAGTCTGGCAGTTCCTCAAAAAGTTCAACATATAGTTACCTTATGACCCAGCAATTCCATTTCTAGATATATTTCCTACAAAATTGACAGCATATGGCCACACAAAAACTTGTGTGTGAGTGTTAATAGCGACAATATTCATAACAGTAAAAAAGTGAGAGCAACCTAAATATGTATATCAAGTCATGAATGTATAAACAATATGTGGTACATCCGTACAATGGAATATTATTCAGCCACAAAAAAGAATGAAATACTGATTTATGCCACAACATGGATGAACCTTAAAAACATTATGCTAAATGAAAAAAGCCAGACACAAAAGATCGTATATTGTATGATTTTCCATTTATATGAAATTTCCAGAACAGGTAAATCTGTAGAGACAGAAAGTAGAGTAGTGGTTTCCAGGAGATCAGGAGAGGGAGAGAATTGGGAATGAATGAATGAATGTTGACAAGTATGGAGTTTCCTTTTGGGATGATGGAAATGTTCTGGAATTAGCGGAGACGGTTGCGAAATGTCTTAAATACACTAAAAATAACTGAATTGCACAACCTAAAATCATGAATTATATGCTATGTGCATTTAATCTCAGTAAAAAAGAATTGTGGGTGTTGCTTTGGAATTAAATAAAATTCTTTTAGCAATTCAGTTAACTTCTTTGTCTTTCATTTATTTGTCTTTGTACTGAAATACTTGAATGCCACTAACCCACAGAGTAAGAAAAGTGTGGGAAAAAGAGAATTCTGTTCCTCCCTTAAAAGTATTTTCCATCCAAGTATGAGACATATCAATGGAAGGGTTTTAAATAGTGAGCGATGTGATCCAGTTTATATTTATAAAGATCACTATAGCTATTTCCTGGAGACTGGATTGGAGGGGACAAGGTGACATTGCTGACCTTGGTTAGGAGACTATTAAAGGCCGGGCGTGGTGACTCACACCTGTAATCCTAGCATTCTGGGAGGCCGAGGCGGGAGGATCGCTGGAGGGTCAGGAGTTCGAGACCAGCCTGAGCAAGAGTGAGACCCCGTCTCTACTAAAAATAGAAAGAAATTTGCTGGACAACTAAAAATATATACAGAAAAGAAAAAAAAATTAGCTGGACATGGTGGCGCATGCCTGTAGTCCCACCTACTCAGGAGGCTGAGGCAGAAGGATTGCTTGAGCCCAGGAGTTTGAGGTTGCTGTGAGCTAGGCTGACACTACTGCATTCTAGCCTGGGCAACAGAGCGAGACTCTGTCTCCAAAAAAAAAATAAAAAGAGGCTATTAAAGACTCTAGGGAAGAAATAATGATAGCTGTATTAGGATATGGTAGTGAAGTTGAAGAAAATTGAATAGTCACAAAATATATTCTAGAGGTAGTTGGATATGAGAGGAGAGGGAAAGTAAGTAATCATGACTCTTAGGTTCTGACTTTAATAACTCTACTAATATGGAGAAGACTTAGTGGAAAAATTAAGGTCATTTTGGATAAGTTAATTTTGAGATACTTGTAAAATAACCAAATGGAGTTGCCAATCGGAGAGTTGAATAAATGATACTAGAGCTTGTGAAAGGTCTGGACCAGAGCTATAAATGTAAATGGTATTTAAAACAATGGGAATGGATAGCAACACTTAGGGATAGAGTGTAGGAGATAGAATAGGGCCCAGAACATAGTTGTGAGAAATTCCACTTGCACAGGTTAGATGGCGGAGTAGGTCAGTTCTATTAAGAATGGCTTGGAAGGCCAGGCGCAGTGACTCACGCCTGTAATCCTAGCACTCTGGGAGGCTGAGGCGGGAGGATCACTCAAGGTCAGGAGTTCGAAACCAGCCTGAGCAAGAGTGAGACCCCGTCTCTACTAAAAATAGAAAGAAATTGATTGGCCAACTAAAAATATATAGAAAAAATTAGCCAGGCATAGTGGCACATGCCTGTAGTCCCGGCTACTCTGGAGGCTGAGGCAGAAGGGTTGCTTGAGCCCAGGAGTTTGAGGTTGTTGTGAGCTAGACTGATGCCATGGCACTCTAGCCCAAGCAACAGAGTGAGACCCTGTCTCACAAAAAAAAGAAAAGAATGGCTCGGAGGTTTGAATTATAATAAGCATGTCCATTTCAGCATAAGGGAGGCAGTGGTGTCATTGGGAAGAACAGTTTCAGTGCAGTTGTGAGGGTGGAAATCAGATTATCCTAGGTTAAAGAGTGAATTGGACATGAGGAAGTAGAGACAGTGTGCAGATAGTTTTAAAAAAATTTGACTTGGAAGAGAACCAAAAATTGAGGTAGGCAGTTTGAGGAGGATGAATGGTCAAGAAAGTTGTTTGTTTTTAAGATGGCAGACCCTGGCAATGTATACCTATGAAAATGATCAATGGAGAGAGAGAGATTGTTGCCATGACAGAGAGAGGGGTTTACTGTTGGTATGAAGTCCTCAGGAGAGAGAAGATGGTGTCTAGAGAGGCTTGGAAGGGTTGGTATTTGAGAGCATGGGGTGTGTAGAGGTGGAGGAGCAAGTCTGAAGGGAATGCATATCTGATGTGTGGGATTTGAAACAGCAGGGTGATATCCAAGTATTGATATCTTTTTTATTTATTTTTAGAGACAGGGTCACACTCTGTTCCCCGGCTTGTCTCAAACTCCTGGCCTCAAGCAACCCTACCATTTCGGCCTCCCAAAGTGCTGGGATTACAGGTGTGAACCACTGCACCTGGGCTCAAGTATTAGTATCTTAGAGAGTAAATGGGTCCAGAACTCAGTATAGAATCTAAGCTAGACATATAAATTTTGTTGTCATCAGTGATTAGGTAATATAAATATGATAATCCTGAGATGGATGTGAGAAGAGCAAAGAAAGGAGCCCTAGGGGAATATTGGCATCTAACTGTTGAGTAGAGAAGGAACAAGAGTGATCTGAGAGTTTGAAGGAAGACTAGGAATTATAGGCACTCCACCACTTGATTCTGAGCTTCTGGAGGGCTTGTGAATGTGTTGTGTTCATCATTTTATCCCCAGTTCTTATCATAAAGTATTTTCCAGGAAATGTTTGTTGAAGACTTAGAAATTTTAAGACAGATAGTGTGATCAGCAATGTCAAATGTAGCAAACAGTTCAGCTAATATAAGTACAGAGATGTGTCCCTTGATTTTGACATTATGTAGCTGATTGGTCTTCTATAGAATTTCAGTGGAGTCTCCATGGTGGAGATAAATGCCAGATTGTTGAGGACTGAGTGTGAATAATTGTTGAGAGTGTGGAGACAGTAAGTACCTTCTTTTCAAAAAGCTTCACTATGAAAAAAATGTAGAAATAAAGAATAGTAATCAGAGGGATGTTCTTTTGTGTCCGTGGTAGACTCTGATCCCTGAGGTGGGGTGCTTGACCACCCCAAGCTTTAGGAGGGACCTTGTAGCTCCCAAGGGGTTTCTTGATCTCTACCGCCACTGAGGTTGGGGGAGGTGCAAGGTTGGGTTGTGGGAGCCTAAAAGGCTTCACAAAACCTTGGTGGGGCTCAGAAGTTGCTTTTTTGAAAGATTTAATTTTTACAAACATTTTATTTCAGTAATGGAATTCTCTGTAGTTTCTAAGAGATTTTTGTTTGTTTCTTTGTTTTAAAGACATTAGCCAGTCTTGAGGGATGTTCTGTGAAAAAGTGAGTTCCATCATCAAATAAGTTTGGGAAACTACAAACTATATCCCTGTCCCCCTTGGTGATTCACAGTGAACATCAATTTATATCAGATTAATAAATGCTCTGGGAAATGATGTTACTACTAATAATTTAACATTTATTGAGCACTTCCTAAGGCTGTGTTCTAAGGCTCCCACTCTAATCTTTACAACTCAATCTTGTATAAGTCCACGTGGCTAAACTGGAAGAGCTGATATTCAAACCCAGGAAGACTGACTCTATAAGGGCTCTCAAGCCTGGAACCAGTAAACAAACAGGTTTAACATTAAATCCAGCATGTCTCTAACTTGTTTGACTATGAAACCTCATTATCTTTCAAAATTTATGAAGGGATTAGTCAGTCGTCTGTGGCATGGGCCCTGGGAAATGCTACCTGAGCCAGCGTAAACTGGTGATTGCATTGTTTTAGAATAGAACTGGTTTCTTCTAACTTGGTTCTCTGTTGATAATATTAAATGTTATATTTATTTATTTGCTACTTTTTCTACTTCAAAGCCTAGTATTTTGACTTCAAGGCCTTTTATATTCTCTTTTACAATGACCTTCCCAGGAATTTTTAAAAGATTAACATCAGTGTATATTACATTTGAGGTACTAAAACAGTTTACAATCCAAATTGCTGTTTCACTTTTTCTGCTATAATGGTATATTGTCATAAATTTCTTTTTTTTAGAGATGAGGTCTCACTGTGTTGTTCAGGCTGGTCTTGAACTCTTGGGCTCAAGCACTCCTCGTGCCCTCAGCCTCTAAGTATAGTCATGCACCACCGCTCCTGGCTTATAAAATTTTAATGTTTAGAGGTCTTAGAGATCAGCCAGTTCATCTCTTTCATTAGTAGTAGTATTTATTTAATTTTTTTTGCATGTTATGAAAATGACAGCTATTTAGTGCTGTAGAACATTATAATAATTTATATCTTGTTTGAATATTGGCTCTAACTCTTTAATAGCTGTGAGCTTTGAAAAGTTACTTCATTTCCCAAAACTTCTGTTTCTTCCTCTAAAAGACAAAGAAAATATCTTGCAGGGTGGCTATGAGAATTAAGACAATTCGTGTAGTGTCTGGCACATTGAAGGTTCTCAATCTTAATTACCTTTCCTTTTATTTTCCCCCTTAAGGAGATAGTCTCAGTTCTGTACCATGAATGACTTATGGAAATAATTGGAAAGGAAAGAAAAATTTTAAATGTGAACCGTCTCAGCCTTATGCTGACATCAGCTACATTTCTGACAGAGTGGTGTTGTCATGATACAGGTGGATGGGAGTTAAAACCAGTTTCCTTCCGGCTTTCCAACTGACATAATAAGCAAAACCTGACTGGGCAAACATAGACCTATTTATTGGCTCACTTATTATTAATGTTAAACTAGCTTTGGTGCTGACTTCTCGTGTTCTTTTTTTAAAATTTCACTGTTGTCATTTAAAATCTCACAGACTTTCAAAAGCTTCATAGAATACTTAATGGTTTAAATCATCCTGCAGAACAGGTGAATTATCTTTTCCAAAGTGGTCTTCTCCATCTGGCAATATGTTCAAAACCATGTATATAGGAAAGAATTGCTTATATTTTCATATTTACCCCTGGATGTTTGTTCAGTTTTCATGGCAATCAGCTTTTGAAATTTATGGACAGTACTTAACATGTATAACCTAAGCATGGACAGTCATGTAAAACAAAGATATTAAAAGAAAAATCTATAGGGATTTTTCAGTTTTGCAACAATTTACTCCCTAAACAAAGAGAAAATGGGTTTGGTGTGATCTGTACATAGGTGGATTTTTAATATTCTATTCTATAGTAAGTGCCTCTCACAGCCCTGGTACATATTAAGCACTCAGTAAATATTTATTAATGAACTGAATTTGATTTCTAATCCCAACTCTGTCCCTTGCAACTTCTGTAACCTTGACAGATTTTTCTAAGCTCCTGTTTCCTCATATTTAAAAAATAGGGTACCAATATTTCCCTCCGAAGGTTTTTGTAACAATTAAGTGTTCAGGAAATAGCCAGCATGGCATATGGCTCATAGTAGGCATACACTGTTTCTCCCAGACACTTCACTGCATTCTGCGGTAATGTTCTTTTCAAGTACCTTTTTCTTCCTCATTCCCTAAACATTTAGAAGCCATATTCAAGAGAGAATATGAATGTTTGCCAATTATACCAAAAATATGTTCTTTTGCAGCCACACTTTTATAATATTTTAGCAAAAATGGTTTTATGTCTGACATATCTTTGTTTGAGTCCTGGCTTTGCAATGTACCAGTGTTGTACGTTAGGCAGATTACTTGTCTGTAAAGTATAGTGAAACTAAAATGAGTAAAATATACAAAGGATCTAGTTTATTGTCTGGTTTATGTAGGCCCAAAGTAAATATTATTATTTTAAATTGAAACTGTTGTTTAATCTGATAATTTACATAATGAATTCATGGCTTTTGAGGGCCTACTCTACTCAAACCCCATCAAGAGCAGGCAGGAACATTGTGCATGAACAGTGGGCACATTATTATGTAGGTGACTGGATTTGCCCTACCTAGAATCAGGTTCTGCAAAAGTGGTATTTCTGTTGTATTTGAGATAAAAGAAATTCGTGGGCTTGTATCAAATAATAAGCCAAATTTAGTCAAATATTCTGTTCATTTTAAAATTAACTTGTTTAGACATTATATAAAATTGATTCCTGCCCTGGAAGACTGAGCATTACAAAGCTGGTACTAAAAGTTTTATGAGAATTCCTAATAAATAGAAAAGCTTAACATTGGGCATTGTAGAAAAAGGTTTCATTTTGAAAATGTTTATAATGTACTTATCAAATTAACGATAAGGTTAGTAAAGGGGTGCCAAAATAACCAACATTTGTTTCACAAGTTGACTCTCTCTGATGAAATGTTAGCATCTATATTCTGTTATATAGGGTTTCTTTTAGTAATTGAGATATGTATTCACATACCATGAAAGTCTTGGTGGCATGAAGTATATTCATATTGTTATGCATCCATTACCATTATCTAGTTCCAGAGCTTTTTTGTCACCCCATACCCATTAAATAGTCACTCCCTATTCCTACCTTCCTGCAGTTCCTGGCAGCTACTCATCTGTTTTATGTCTCTATGGATTTGCCTATTCTGAATGTTTCATAGAAATGGAATCATACAATGCGTTGCCTTATGTATCTGGCTTCTTTCACTTAGCATAAAGTTTTCAAGGTTTATCCATGTGGTAGCATGTACCAGTGCTTCATTCCTTTTCATAGCTGAATAATATTCCACTGTATGCATATAGTACATTTTGTTTATCCTTTCATCATTTGATGGACATTTGAGTTGTTTCTATTTTGGGGCTATTGTGAATAATGCTGCTCTGAACACTCATACACAAGTTTTTCACTGGATGTATGTTTTCAGTTCTCCTTAGTAGATGCCTAGGATGGAATTACCAGGTCATGTGATAATACTATGTTTAACTTTTTGAGGAACTGCCCAAACTATTTTTCCAAAGCAGCTGCATCATTTTATGTAGTTTTTAATGCTAAGATACTTGGAAGAAATGAGAGAAAAGTCTGTTAAAATGTTAACCTCAGAATATTCATGCTCAGGACAGCTCTCTGGAAACCCAGAGAGATGGGAAGAAAAGTCTCAATTTGCCTCATTTACTTTTCAGAAAGAAAACATTAAAGGATAAACCTACACAATAGGGACAGTGTCAGATTGTTTATGCCACTCTTGTCACCCCACCCACTTGTTTCTCCTGAAAGTTTGAAGTATGCTTGGAATTGATGGTGTTTACTTTCATGTGAGGGTAGCTATCTAACAGTGACATGCCTAGGGCTCCCAGTTTGCTTCCCTTTAGTGAGTTTCATATTTTATTACATAGTGTACTAATGCAGATGGCTTGAGTATTGCTCTTTCTACAGAAAACATTCATGAATCAAAATTTAACTGGAGATTTATAGTTCAGGGAGAGAGGAGTGGCTTTATAATCTGAATATTGGATTTCAAAATGGACTTAAAGCAAATGAATAAAAATTGTTCTATTAATTATAATGTCTGAGATAATGCTTGAATGTTTTTGAGAGTAAAAATTAATAAAATTTAAAGCCTCAGATTAATTATAACTAAATTTTCTTGGATGTAAAATAATATTTTTCAAAGATATACAAAGACCTTACTTAAAAGTTTTCAGGTGAAAGACACTGGGTTAATCTCCATGGTTGTTTGGAGATGTTTCTGGAGATGTTTCTGTCTCTAAAAAAAAAAAAGCAGAAAGGATGCTCAAGAGAAATAACACATATGCAGTAATTTCTAGTGCTAGATTGGAGTTTAGGTGCTTTTCATGTCTTATTTAAGGTGTCAATTCATATGAATTTTATGCATGGAAGAAGAAATGTTATTATAAATTATTCCTTAAAACTTTAAGTGAACTCTGACTCTCTAGGATAAAATAATCTTTATTCCTTTAAGGATATATGATAGAGACTGAATTGTTTTCTTAGAGTAATGTAAAGTTAAGGGACTTCCTTCTTAGGTGAATTTCTCAGGTTTTAAAGGTAATTATCATGTGAACATTGAATACATTGTCTACTAAATTCCATAATTTTAACTTATAATTTTCCATAATTTGGTACCTAAAATAATTTATGTTATTGTGTTGGATAACTTTGTCTACTTCACTTTGGGAATGTCTAAGTACAGATAGTTGCATTTGAGCAAGAGAAATAAATGGGTTTTAATCAGGATTTTTGTCTGAATATTGAGTTTTTTAATACTTTCCTGGGGGATCTTTTTTTGGCCATAGTATTAAGTTCACAGTTGATAACTTTCTGTACTAATTAGAAGTAGTATAGAAACTACAAATAAAAAATCAACCTAGGCTGGGCACAATGGCTCATGCCTGTAATCCCAGCACTTTGGGAGGCCGAGGCAGGAGGATTCTTGAGGCCAGGAATTCAAAACCAGCCTGGGCAACATAGCGAGACCCTGTCTCTAAAGAAAAAAAATCAACCCAGATAAAATGTTTATGGCTGCTAATTATATTTAAGGGATTGGTAAAGGGAAAGAAGTCAGGGAAGTTTTGGAGGTCAAGCTTTTTATTATGAAAATCCAATCTAATGATTTATACATACTTAGAAACAGTATGAGTGTTGTGTGACCAAATTGTGATATCTAGGAGGAATGATTGTTAGATAGATGAAATATCTGCACACACTTCATTGTTCTTGGGGCTCAAACTCTAGTCTTGCTGCCACAATAGAGGTGTTCCTTCATTTGGAAATTGTAATACATTTTCCAATAGAAATAGTATTGTTCAAATAGTGCTATAATTTTTTTTTTTTTTTTGAGACAGAGTATTGCTCTGTTGCCCCTGATAGAGTGCAGTGGCGTCATCATAGCTCACAGCAACCTCAAACTCCTGGGATCAGGCAATCCTTTTGCCTCAGCCTCCTGAGAAGCTGGGACTACAAACGGGTGACATGGTGCCTGGCTAATTTTTCTATTTTTAGTAGCATTGGGGTTTCGCTCTTGCTCAGGCTGGAGTGCTATAAATTCTTATTCATTATTCATTAACTGAATATTTTAAGTTCCTGATAGAAGGCAAGAAATGTGTCATATACTGTTGTGTTTACCAGTATACAAAGTGAATAAAACAAAGTTCGACACAATTTCTAATCTCAAATACATGCTGGTTTTGTTGTTTTTGTTTTTTTGCTTGCTGTGGGGAGCACAAAAGAAGTGGTTGAAAGTTACCTAACATGGTTATGTTTATTCTTTCCATTTCATAGTTTGTAGGTACTTTATGGATTAAATTAGCCTTTATTTATTGCCCTGGATCTCAACTTTGTTTCATAATTTTGTCTCTTTGGAAAAATGTTTCACAAGTTTTATAACAAAGTATAACTTAACTTGGAGAACACAGTGTGTGCATAAGGTGAAGACTGTACCTATTGTGAAATGGAAACATGCTTGCCTCAGCATTACTAAGTTAATGTATAGCTCGTACATAGTTTCCACTTTTAATTGCTAACCTGCTTAGTGAGAGTGAATGATTGATTATGGAACTAAAAAATGTAAGATAAAGCATGGTGACATGGTGACCTGAACAGTTTTTTAGGTACAGTCAGTTCTTCAGTATGATAGGAATTTTGTAAATAACTTTCATTAAGTTTTTAAAATTTCTCTTGGGTATTAATCATAGATTGTTTTTGTCCCTTTCAAGCCCCTGTCTTTTTCTTTTAAAGGAGGCTTATGTGAAAGGCCTTGAATGTTTGGGTAGATAAGTGCTCAAATAAGCTATTCAAGATCATTGTGGCAATTGAGTGTTTTGACAGAAAAAACAATTTTAGTTATTTAAAAAAATCACAGTAAACTATGAACTGTGCTGTATTATCTATAGCTAGCATTGCTATAAGTGCTTTTGTACATTATCTCATTTAGCCCTCACTACAGTCCTATGAGAAAGATGCTGTTGTTATTATACCCACTTTACAGACAAGGAAACAGAAGCACAGAAACCCAAGGATTTCTGCTTGTCATGCACTTGGCAAGAGTTAGGATGCCATGAAAATAATGTGGCTTCTTTCCTTCTCTTCTTTTTCCCTCAAACTAATTCATTTCTGTTATTTTTTTATTTTGCAAGACAATTTTGTTAGACTTAGTTTCCAGAGGTCAGGTCTAGTTGCCATGTTGGGTTTTATGTCCTTGGGAAATTCTCTGTACCTTATTTTCCATCTTCCACATTTTTTTTATCTTTATTTTTCTCCTGAAGAAATACAATTTAATGAGTCAAGTGGTTTGTCAGGGGTTGTTAAAACAAACAGGAATTCCCAGCCACCACCATCATTTCCTCTTCTGATAGGTAACCGCTCTCAACTCAAGTGTTTGGGATTTACCTGTGGTTTTTCAAGTAACATGTTTGAATTGATGTTACTTGAATTTTTAGTTTAGGACATAATTTGTTTGTATATTTTTCTGTGTCCTTTTCACTAACTCAACCCAAAACTTTGTACGAGTTGTCCAAATCTCCTGTTTTGTTTCACATCACTTATTCTGTCAATTTTAATATCTTGAAGAAGTCCCTTCCAGAGCAAAGTACTCCAATCTGGAGTAGTTTATCTTTTTTCATAGTGCCCAGCGGTCATTCTGAGAATTGTTTCTTCTTTTCTCCTTTGTTGGCTCTTCTATTTCCTCTGTCCTGTATTCCTCTTTGATACCTTGCATATTTTGATATCACTTTTATTTTCCTTTCACCCTTAATTAGTAATTTTGCTGTATATAACATTCTGAGTGGGACTCATTTTTCTTCATGATTTTGATGATTTTGCTTCATTATCTTCTAGCTTACACTGTGGCTGTTGGAAGTTCAACATCATTCTGATGCCTTACCTGCTGTAACCTATTTCCTGTTTCCTCCAGAAGCTTGAAGGATCTTCTCTTCATTTCCACAGTTTTGAAATCTCAAAATGATATACTTTAATATGGATGTACTATATTTTAATTCATTATGCTATGCACTGTGTTTTCAAGGGAAATTTACATCACTTAGTTCTGGGACATATTCTTAAATTATTTTATTAATTTTTTTCCCTCTGTTTTCTCCTCTAGAGCCCCGCTTATACAGATGCTGAATTATCTTGACTGAATCTCCAATTAATCGTATTGCCACCACCTATTTGATTCTTAGGTCTTTCTGATAAATCTTCTTAAGGGCCTTGAAATTTCTTAATTTCCAAGTGCTCTTTGAAAAAGTATCC